>LBNU01002700.1:13222-25362 GCA_014162995.1 Artemisia annua | reverse complement strand
TAAACCTATGAACTCACCAGCGAAAGCTGACCTTTTTAAGCATGTATTTCTCAGGTAATTAGAAGCCTGGCTTTCACTACTTGGACAACGGTTATGCTGCCTGGATCTTGGCTTGGTTTGAGACATCGATGGGACTCTGATATTTCTATTTTGGACCTATTTACGTTTATTAACTATGGGCTTTCCTTTTAAAAGATTTTGGATGAATGTAAACTTTAACCTTACGTTGACCTTGTTTACATTTGCATCTATGATATCTTGTTATCTATTCTTGTGATGATACCAATTCCCCGTAGCACCCTGAAAGCTTGTAAGTCTTCCGCTGTACGAATTTTGGGGGTGTTACACCTGAGCTAGTTCTTCATCAGAGTCACGCAAGTCAATCAATTTCAGGTAAATGGTGTTAAGTGAATCGCAAAATTCAGACCTCATGTTTGGAAAATGTGATTGTATATCTAGTTTCTCCTGTCAAATAATTGTATGTTTGTAAACGCAATCTGTGGATGTGAAAGCAAACAACCATTTTTTAATAAATGTACCTGTCCTCCGCAAGCTCTGTCACGAGCAATGACCTGTAAGATTTCAGCTTGTATTAAAAACCCGTATGTAAAATCTAATACAGATTGCAAACTATTGTTATGTTACGGCTAATAAAACTTAACCTGAATAATAGTCTCAAGTTTCAATACTTGTCGATTCAGATCAGCAATGACACGATCCTTAAGGCGCTTGGTTGTAGAACTAGAAAGAGTCGTGCATTGAGTGGAATTTATTTTGAATGACTCAATGGCACGTTTTCTTGCCTTTGCCAGCCTCTTAAGATAAGCATCGTAGAGTGACAAATTAGATGTGACTGCAGGCTTGGAAACGTATGTGACAAAATATTCTTGGCTATGTATCCACCATGAAGAATGGTACTCAGATGTATTCGGCCTGAGATCAGAACGTGCACTCGATTCCTGAGAATTTTGAAGAAAAGAAAATATATGTTTTATACAAGTATTTGGCTATTTTGTTGTCAGTAAAATAAACTAGGAAAGTGAGTAACCTTTGCAAAAAGATACGAACGGTCACTTCTTTTGAATATCGACTTCCTGGACCAGGCAATGGCTCTTGGAATCACATTTGGATCTTTACTCCACCAACGTTCACATCTTTCAAAAGACTCCAGTATCCAAATCTACATGAATTGTAAACCAAACACATATCAATTTAAGAGACAGTCAAAATGTTGGATTGCAGTATTACATTAATACAAAGTATTTGAAATCTGGAAACCAAATACAAAACCAGACAAAGTATATGTCGGGACACACTTTGGGCTTTTCTTCAATTCTAAAAGGTGGTTATCCGTGTGCTTATCCATTGCATCATGTTGTTGCTCGTATAAATGGCTCAAAATATGTTCGCCCCAAGGAAATGCATTCCAGTCTTCTAGATTTTCAACCAACCTCATCAATGTGTCGTCAACTTGGCATGTCAACAAACGACCCATAAAGATAACCTCTAAGACCAACAATAGAGATATCCGTATTGCGTCTGCATCAGATAGCTTCAGAAACTGCTCTTCATCCTCGATGACACCAATAAGGTCTAAGTTGGTAACTATCAATCCTTGCTTGTCAGGGAAGACCCTATTACGAAATATGAGATCACCAGAACTGTATAAACCAAAGTTCACAGTTCCAAACCGAAACCCCGTAATAAGACAAAATTCAGGACGACCAAAATGCAGAGTATGTCCATCTAGGTAATAAATTAAGGGCATATCGTAATGAGATTCGTCAACCGTATGTTGTTTCCTCAGCATATAGTCTATGAGGTGTGGTTCATGTTCGACATTCAACAAATCCAACCACTTCCCAAAGCAGGAACTCCTAAACAAGTTCTGACGTTTTGCATCTAATTTTTGATTTATTAACCAAAAGTAGTTCAGTTTACTCGTGATGATTGTTCTCGCTTCGTAGTCCTAACAGGATAAAATAAGTTAAGTCAGAACTTAGAATACATAAAATTCGAAGTTTTAAGACATGTATGCAGGCGGCGGAAACATTATCATAAAGGTTTGATGTGATACATACATAAGCATAATTCATACTTAATCAATGCCTGATTCAATGCTTGAGCCTAGCCTCGTTTCGATGACTTGTAGTTTCCTAGTATTTACATTTTAATATAACTAGAAACCATTAGTACTGGGCCATACTAATGGGGGTGTTTGTTTACGTTTATATTTTTGCCTATGATCTTATTTATCTCAGGCCTGGCATATCAGTAACCCCAACTTTCAGGTTAATTATCATATTCATTGGGTTCTACATGGTAATCATATTAACAAATATCAATCAACAAGTCGCAGTACATGCGCAATAATGCTGCCTTTTCAGATATAAGCCATAACAGAAATAACATCCTATTCCACATATAAAGCTTAAACAAATAATAACCAGTTATAAGCTTTTGTCAAATAGCATATACACTTAAACAGTCATGATCATAAGACAGATGGAGGCCTAACAAAGGACGCCAAAACAATAAACCAACCAATCATTATTAAACGAGCGTAACACCTATAGCACATCAAAATTAATACATAAAAGACCTCAAATAAACAAGAAAGATTACCAATAACATTTCAATTATATGAATGTAGCTCAACAACCAGAAACAAACACTTTGGCTCTAAATCAGGTCAATATAAAAATGAATAACAAAAACAATTAATCATTAACGATACTAATGATAAGTCATATGCATGCGTAATAGGATGTACATACCACATTGAACCACATCTTCGGTAATTAAACAACAAGTCGATCGTTTTCTTGATTCTAATTGGCACTGTTTGATGAACAGTGTCGATTTAATAATCTGAAAATGAGCAAAAAACATGGACCGGATGGTGAACTAATATTGTAGCAAGAAATAATTGAACTTCGTTTGAGGTGTTACAGTAGAATGAGGGAAGAAGGTAGATGATGAAACGCTCGTCATGTGTTCGCAATTGAAGTTTAGTTTTAAATTTATCTTTTAAAAAAAAAAACTTTTTTTTTAGCTTATACGATACTAAGGAAAAAGCAAAAAGAGGATGTATATATAATGTGTAAAATGACTAAAAAACCAGTTGCCCAATACACGGTTGCCCAACCACTAATTATTGCCAAAAAAACACTACGTGACACGTGTCAGCGTCTGATTATAGTTGCCCAACGGTTCAGAGCAACCAAGGATAAAGGCAGATTTTTTTTTAAAGTCAAAAATCTCCAAAGTTTGAGCAACTTGACCATTTTAATAATTATCCCTATTAAATAAGTTCATAAGTTCCAACATTATGATGTTGTAACATTTAAGTAATCTTTAATTAAGAATCTATGTTTGTGTTATGAAGCGATCTTGTGAAGTTGTGAGTGTGTATATCAACACAAGTACCATTAAAGTATAAAAGGTACTATAATAGGAATACTTATAAAGATAATTATATTAGCATTCATATTTGTTATCTTTTTTTTACCGTAAGTTTTATTTGTTATCTTTTTTACTTTTAAGTTTTTTTAAGGCTCAAAACTTAGCTTACTTTTAAGTTTTTTAAGGCTCAAAACTTAACTTGTCACTAGCCGATTGTATTTAAATTTTGTAACTTTTCATTAGATGAGCACGAGATTTGCACAAGAATGATCCTTGAATCAATTAAACTTAACTAAGCTATGTCAACTTTTCGTTAAACTACCATCTTTACCATTAAGACTGAAAATGCACTTTCTGAATGTTTGATTACACGAGATCACTTCATAACAATTGCTTAAATGTTACAGCATCATAATGTTGGAACTTATAAACTTATTTTGTATATCTCTATGCAGGGGCGGAGCTATTAAGGGACCGGGAAGGGTCCCGGCCCCCCTAGGCCTAAGCACGTTAGTGTATTTTTTTCGCGATTTCATGTGTTATTCAGGAAAAAAATTGTTTCGGCCCTCCCATTTAATGTTCTTCCGGAACAAAATTTGTTTCGGCCCTCTCAAATTTTTTTTTCTAGCTCCGCCACTGTCTCTATGTATTTGAATAGTAGCGAATACACCACTTAAAAAGAAACAATTACCTTCTTAAGTTGTTCAAAACTATCGTTTTAACAACCCGAGCATTTAAATTTTTCATGACATTTGTACAAATAAGCTAAACAGTTAATTCTGTTTTGTTCGAAACAAATATTCACACACATGTTCATGATCGATCCCGTTAAAAGACTAGGCACAAGTGTTGGATAAAATGTATATCAACAAAAAGGTGAACAAGTTCTGAGCCTACGGCTTCTCGAGATTGCATAATAGTTATCAAACACGCTCGAACCACCTAGTGAGTACCTGATCACAAGCACATTTCGCCAGGTATCATGATTTATCAAGACACTCGTTACCAAAGTTTACATATGTATAATATACATACATATAATCTAAGACAACACTTATGCTTTCTGAATATGAGCTAATTGAAAAAACGCGCCTTGCTTGTTCTTGAGCTGATTATACGTTCCTTGTTCCACAACTTTGCCTTCAGAAACGAATGCAATCGAGTCAAGGTTCCGAATGGTGTTAAGTCTATGTGCTACAACGACCGTTGTTCTTCCCACCATTATCCTATCCAATGCCTCTTGAACTACTTGCTCTGATTGAACGTCAAGGGCGCTTGTTGCCTCGTCCAATAGTAGTATTATTGGGTCACGAATGATGGCTCTAGCTATCGCAATTCTTTGTTTTTGTCCTCCTGATAGTTGTACTCCTCGTTCTCCACATTCTGTCTCGTATCCATCTTTAAGTGATCTGTAAAAAGAAAATTTACAAAACTTAGTAACAAATAAGTGATCCTTATTTGTAATAGGATGCAATCAATATTTTATATGGTAGTATACTTACGAGATAAAAGTATGAGCATTTGCAGCTTTAGCAGCCTCAATGAGCTCGTTTTCGGATGCATCTAGCTTCCCAAAAATGATATTGTCACGAATTGTGCCCGAATAAAGGACGGGTTCTTGGCTCACGAGCGCCATATGCTTTCTGTACCATTCAATGTTTAGCATTCGTATGTCCACTCGATCTACCTTAACTGTCCCTCTATCTGTATCGTAGAATCTTTGGATCAAGGCGATTACTGTGGATTTCCCACACCCGCTTTTCCCAACCAATCCAATGCTTGTTCCGGGCTTCACTTCTAAGCAAAACTCCCTTAAGATTGGGGTCTCGGGTCGGCCTGGGTACGCAAAATCGACCTTTTTTATTTCAATTCTGCCACTTAGTTTTTCCAACTTCACTCCACTAGTTCCATTTCCATCCTGTATGCAATAATCAGAATCAGCACAGCGTCAAAAAGCAAGAAAAGTTTAGGCGGTTACTTACATTAGCATTGCTTGAGATCAACGATTGTCGATCTAGAATGGAAAAAACAGAAGCAACAGCTGTCGACCCTTTAGCTATATCTGATGTCATACTCCCAGCATCTGCTATTACCTTTCCCGTACTAATCAATATAAAAAACGTCTTAAAAACATCCCCAGCAGATATCTCCCCAGAATTTACCAACCTTCCACCATACCAAAAATCCAACGCCCAACAAATAAACGTCAACCCTTGAGCTGAACCAATCCCTACACCTGCTAACCACGCCTTTTTCCTACCCTGGCGCCTCGGCCCATCTTGAGCCTTGTCGAAAATCTGTAACACGATACCTAAACTACCAAATGATGTCACAATCCTATGGTTATAAACTGCCTCAACTGCGATTTGAGTACTTTGGTTTTGGTACTTTATAAAGTTAGCTGACATTGTAGACAACAATACTTTTTTCATGTAGAAACAAAATATCGTTAGTGGTTGAACCGCAATCATAACAAGTGCAAGCTTCCAAGCTACAACTAAGCCCATAACCATAGCGATTAAAACGCCCGAGGCTGTTTGGATTAGCAGTGACATCCTGTCTGCTACTAAAGACTTGACCATTGTAGCTTCGTTACTTAACCTTGAACACAAGGCTCCACTGGAATTAGCCTCATTGTCGAACCAAGATGGCTCGAATGTTAGTATCTTTTCCAACATTTTTAACCGGATCCTTTTGGTTAGCATTTCACCCATGTACGCGAAATTATAATGCTGCAACAAGTTTACTAAAATACAAATGACTGAAAGTGAGCAGAAAATGATGGAATACGTTTTTATTCGGCTGTTCATTTCATCGTGATTTGGTAAAAAGAAAGCAGAAATCATTCCTCCAACTGTTAAAGCGTAAACAGGTTGCACAGCTCCAAATGCAGCTGATGCAAGACTTCCGACTAATGCCTGTTTCCATTCGGGTGAGTTTAAGGAGATTAATCGAGAAAATGAAGGTGGAATTTGGTTTGATGATGATAAGGATTGCGGGTCGTTGAAAGTTGCTGGTGAATCCCATATGGCTGGGCTTGATTTTGCAGTACTTAATCTGGAAGCACTACTTCTTGCAGCTAAAGGAGTGTTGTTTTCATGCTCGTTGAAAGAGCTAAACTGTCTTTGAAGCTTTACTAATCGAGCATAGTGACCAGTGTTGCTATCGACTAGATCGGTGTGGGAACCTTGTTCAATTACACTACCTTCGCTCATAACAGCAATAGTGTCTGCATTTCGTATCGTTGCTAGCTTGTGTGCAACCACCTGTTTCATGTACATAAGCAACATTCGGGCTCAGTTTAACAACATTATTGCTTATTTTAATGTACTTATTCTAGAGTAAAATTAGCAGTTTTATGTAGAAAAGTTCTTAAAAAAATGTTTGAAGTCGAAAAGTTTACCATTGTTGTTCTTCCCATTGACGCTTGATCAAGAGCGGTTTGGACAAGTTTTTCTGATTCTGAATCGAGTGCACTTGTGGCTTCGTCGAGGAGAAGGATGACGGGGTTCTTGATTATCGCTCTAGCAATTGCAATCCTTTGTTTTTGTCCACCAGATAGAAGTGCTCCTCTTTCACCAACCTTCAAATTCGAGAAACTTGTCATTAGTTGTGGCAAAATATTCGGGTCAAGCGGGTTATGTAACAAGTCAAAAAGTTTTCAAATTGAAACGGGTCATCTTTTTAGCACAGGTCAAAGTGGGTGGGTCAGGTTGACCCGTAAAATAAAGTCGTGAGACGGGTTAGGCTGGGCCGAGTCAGGTTGTGTTGACCCGTAAACACTTTTTTTTTGCAAGTTCATTTTATTACAATAATATTACAAAATTCTTTAGGAGGTAATATGCAAACACTTTTGGTGACTTTCAACCCGTTTGACCCGAACATTATGGGGTAGACATACGAATGCTAAAACACAGCCCAAATCGACCCATTTATAAGTAACCACTATTATGGGGTGTTTGGGATTGCTTATTTCAGTTTGGTTACATGCTGAAACTAAGGAGGCTTACCAACCTGCTTATTTTAAGTGCTTATTCGTTCTAAATAAGATTTCTTATGCTCTAAAGCAATGCATAAAAGCATTTAAAATTAGAATCTTACCTTTGTTTCGTATCCCTCTGGAAGCTGTCTAATGAAACTATGAGCATTAGCAGCCGTTGCAGCAGCGATAACTTCATCCATCGTAGCATCAATCTTCCCAAACATAATGTTTTCTTTTATCGACGTCCCAAAAAGTGCATGTTCTTGGCTAACAAGTCCCATTTGTGCTCTCAACCATTTCAACTGTAGTTTCTTGATATCCATCCCATCAACACGAATAGTCCCACGATCTGCATCGTAAAACCTTTGAATTAATGCTATAGCTGTCGATTTGCCACTCCCACTTGCTCCCACAAGTGCAATGGTGCTTCCTGCTTCTATTTTGAGGTTAAAATCTCTAAGAATTATGCAGTTTGGCCTTGAAGGGTACGTGAATTCTATATTCTCAAATTCAATGCTTCCTTGAATGGTTTCGGGTATTAGGCCATTGATGTCTTGACCGTCAATTTCTGGGGTTCGGTCAATCCTTTGGAAAATCCTTGATGCTGCTATTGATGCTTCTGTGAAGTGATTCAGTTCTGGTAATGCCATTCCAAGAGATCTGCAGAAATCATTAATTGTTAGAAACGAGTTTCTATATGTTAAAAGGTTACTTTTGTCAGCTTACGACCCGTTTGACTCCTTTTTTCTTCTCTTAGTTTTACCCATTTGACATAACAGAAAAAGTTTAGTGAATAGAATCGCTTACAATCCACCCAAGATGAAAGCAAGACCGGCTACATAAACCCGTCCTCCGCTTTCCCCTTTATACATAACCAAACGGCTCCCATACCAAGCGATCAAAGCCCATATAGCGAAAGAAAGTCCAGTGCTCCCAATAGCAAGACCTTTCGCAATACCTTGCTTCAAACCCATCTCTGTTGTTCGGTCCAAGATTGCTGAGTACTTTTTGACAATCGTCTTCTCAGCAGTGAATGAGTAGACGGTTTTTATAGAGGCCAGAGCTTGTTCCACAATACTATTAGCTTTACTATATTCTAGAAATGACTTTTTTGATAAGTAAAGGAGGTATTTCCCATAAATAAGCCCGGGGATGATCAAGAAGATTAGCGTTGGAAAAGCTACTAATGACATTCTCCATGAAAAGTATGTGCAGAATCCTAGTCCTGATAAGAACACCGATGTGTGCATCAAGAATTTCGGTACCTACAAAATAGTTAAACAAGACAGTTGCCTTAGCAACAGAAGAATGTGTAGGTATTATAGTTTCTGACGAGTTTTGGCGACATTTAGCTTACCTTTTCACTAAGGACTTCTTGAAGGAGAGAGGTGTCTTTGGAAATGCTATTGATGATTTCTGAAGTTGTTGCTTCTTGTGAATCAAAAAAACCAACTTCTTGTCTCAAAATGGCCTCCAAATACTTGTATCGGATCTTTAAAACTTGTCGTTCGCTTATTTTACTCCAACAATACCCTTCTGCAATTCAAAATTTCCAAAATATTCATGTCATTCGTGTTCCTTTTGTATTCACTTATCATAAGAAAACATACGTAAAGTGAGAAATTTACCCATAAATGCCATCACCATGACCCCTAATCCAATGTACACGAAAGCTAAGCTACACTGAAACAACACACAAATAAAACCAAATGAGGCCATAGAATCAATACCATAGAAACATATTTGTGTAATATTTGCAGTTACTAAAATGTTAAAAACTATAGTATAGAAACTTATATGATAAAAGTTTCTAGCTTTAAATCGCGCCCTCTGCTACTGCTAATAAAAGACTGAACACATACTAACCTTATCAATTTCATGCATGAAGTTTTCGGGTTTGGTTTGAGCACCACTACCATAACCCAAACTATTAAAAAGCCTACTAACAAAAACTAGCAAAACATTTGTAGACATTCCATCTCCAATGGCTCCAAGAGTGCCCAAAAAAATGAGAACCTTGTCAAACCAATCAGCATATCGAAATATGATTGTGATCGACGTTTTCTGCTTCTTCTCCTCGTCTCTAGTTTTCTCCGGCGACTTCGTCGGAGAATTCATGATTTGGTTTAAGGTTGTTAAGTTAGAACAAGGTGAAGAAGGTGTTTATGAGACCACTCTTGGGTTGGTTTTAATATTTGTGCATGACATATGTGTATTTATATAGATATTGATATAAAGCTCATGTGGTTAGTATATGTGAAAAGATGTGTAGAGAAGTGAATATAAGAATAATGAGTATATATCTAGACTGGAAATATAAGCATGATAAAGATGTTGGTTTTGCCCATGCAACTTTCCTAGTACTTTATTTTCTATTGGTTTTGTGGCTCCTTTATTCTTGTTTAATGTTTATAGTGAATGTTTTTTTTATAATATGAGTTGTATTTACTTGGAGAAAAAACATTGTAAATATTCTATACTTTTTAATTATCCAACTATTGTTCATACACCAACCTAGTTTATACCAGAAAGATACAATTGTAAAATTGTTAATCTTTTTTGTTTTTGTTTTTTTCTCCATCCTAGAATACAAAAGTATCAAAACATGACATTTTTTGGTTTGGAGAACTCAAAGTGTTATAATCAAGTAATGTGAATTGGAGAAACTAATGTTCTACACATATATACTTTTAAAATGCCAATGAAAGACCTATGTTACACTAGAAAATATGAAATATTGTCAAGTCCTTTTTATATCTCGTGAATACAAAAGTATTAAAACATGACATTATATTTTTCTCAATTTTTTCGCACTCAAGAACCAGCAAAATGAATTAAAACATGACTTTTGTTTCTTGACTAACTCAAGGACAAAAGTGTTACAATCAAGTAATGTGAATCATGCAAACAAATTTGTTACCTAACAACTATTATTAGCTTGTTTATTTGTTTTGAGTTGCAACAAGTTTTTTTCAAACCACATTATTCATTCACTTCCTTAAGTATCACCCTCATGCCCCAGTGTGAAATTAGCATATCAGTTTCACATGATTAAGAATCACTTAAGAGACAACCTAATCCATTTATCCCAATATTTGCCATAAAGGGCCAATTTGATAATGTGGGGTTGGTAGTATATGCTTAAGGTGGTGTTATGGTGATTGTTGCTTTAATTCCCACCAAGTTCTTGTTGGCTTCTTTTGTGCTTCTCTCTCACCATTCTTGACTTCCAAAGTTAAATTTCTATCTTCATGTTTCCTTATTTTAAGTACTAGTAACAAACATTGAGTGGAAGAAGATACTGTATCAACTTTTCTTTATCAATAGATAATTAAACAGCAATTACTTGTATAATAACACTACCGTAGAAGCAATGAACTGCTTCCCGTATTCGAGGTGTGTAGACATGGTGAATGACGTCGTCAATGCACGTGAATAATGGAAAGACGCGCTTTAGCCCCGACTTGTGTTTTATCCCAAGACCAACCTCCGACATAAGATTAAGTAAGGGTTAAGGCCGAATGGCTGGTTAATAAATGTGAGAGTAAATGCGTAATAAATGAGTTACCTAAAACCAAATGAGATTTGTGTATTTATATCACCCTAATCACTATACCTGAAAACATAGGGAAATGGTGAGTTGAATGCCTAGTCTAGGTGCTACATGGCATGTTCACGTGGAAGACAACATCCCGCTATATCCAGGTAAGACGGCGCACATTCGGTCCTTGAAAGAAACCGTTGGGTAAAAGATGCATTGGATAAAAGAGCGGCTTGCCTTTGACACGTGACTCTTGCCACGTCACCTAGTTGCTTATAGTCGTTCGATCATAGATGTCATTCGAGCGCGTGACTTTTGAACACTGCGTTTTTCGGATCATATACATCATCAACTACCTTAATTCTTAATTAATGAAATATCTACACTTTTAGCAAATGTAATCATTAATATTTGTTTATGCGTGTGAACACAATTACACATGCACATACACATGTTAAATACAACTTAGCGAATGATGGTCCATTTCGTTATCATATTAGTTAGAATTCTCGAGAGTCTTGTATGTTGTAAGACGTTTGAGGCAAAAGGGAAGTGTCAAAAAAAACTCGTCATCCTTTAGTAACCTGAACAGGAAAAAACCTTGAAAACGAATTTGATAAAACCTAAATTCTTAGACTTTGTTTAAAACAAAACAATTGATTAACATAGTTTTAAGATTGATTAGTTTTTCATGATTAGAAAAGATTTGCATAAGCAACCCATCTAAGCCATCTGTATCAACTTTAGTTTTATTATTATTACCACTACAAAATCAATGATATATTAAATCCTAAAACATGTGTTCAATTATTTGAAATCAATAATTTTGAAATTGCTTTTTTTCTTTCCCTTTTTCGCTCATATAAACATATTGGTCATGATAACCTTTTATGTAAGCAATCTCACCAAATGCTATAGACAACGACTGTGCTTCTTGTATTAATACTTTTAAGGTATCTAAAAATTACTTGTTAATTTCTAGAGTAAACTACATTTTTGGTCCTTATGGTTGTATCAAAATTGCACTTTCAGTCCAAAAGTCAAAAAATCGCACGGATCAGTCCAAAAGTCCACGTGGACTTCACTTTTGGTCCAATTTTCTAACCTAGTTAGTTTAATCGTTAAGTCAGTTGCACCGTTAGTCCTTTAACCTAACGGTCGTTAGCAATGTTTGCACCGTTAGTCCTTTCAGTTAAAAAATTGGAAAAAAAA
>LBNU01002698.1:0-23184 GCA_014162995.1 Artemisia annua | reverse complement strand
TGTATAAAAGTTTTCATAGATTTAAAATACGTGCGATGCACATGGGCTATATAGAAGTTTTCATAGCGTAATATTCAACATTTATTTTCGTCATTTTATATTTAAGTTTTCATGGTGTCACACATTTGCTAAGCTTTATACGTACTTAGAATACTTTATTGAGTTGCACATGGGCTGTATATAAGTTTTTATATCGTAATCTTCAGAACTTATTTTCGTCATTATATATCTAAGTTGTGATGGTATCACATTTCTAAGCATGACACACATTTAAAATAGTTTATTGACATTAAAAGAGTATACGTGAAGAGATTTTTTTCAAGATGTTACATTGAAAAGAGTCTCTTCACATGTAATTTTTTAATATGTATAAGTTACATAAATTATTTTAAATATGAAGCGATGACATTAATGTTGGAGACCTTTTATATTCATCCACGTGCAATGCACACAGGTTTGGACTGCCTCAGGACCCATGCGATGCACACAGGTTGGATTTAATTGTTTTTTCTCGTAATGTTCGGGACTAATTTTCGGTTCATGTTTGAAACTCTCATTTTTTTGTGAAAGACGGACTTCGTTGTTCAAATAAATTACATTATTAAAAGCGAACTATAAAACAAATTTCCTTTTTAACAAAACTATAAAAACATAAAACATTAAAGTGATTAGTATATTCAAGAGTATAAATTATAATTCGTATAATAAATTATAATTCGTATAGTAAAATATTGCACGTTTAATTTGTAACGTACTATTAATATGAATGCTAAGTATCCATCTATATTGACACCGGTGGTCGCGGCATTGTTCTTGTTGTTCTTCTTCTTGTTGTTGTCTTTGTCGTTGTTGTTCATTGGCATTTTGCATGTTTTGTTCTTGATACAATTTTCGTGACTTGTCAATCTCTTTCTTTAATGTGAAGAGGTTTTTTTTGCAAAATGTTATATTTATATGAGGCTTTTCATATGTAATCTTTTAATGTGAGTAAGTTACATAAATTATTTTCTAATTAATGCATTATTACAACATTTTTCCATAAACTATAATATCGAATTTGGAGCATTCATTAGTAACTCATTCTAAGTATTTACAGTATGACGACATGAATCACATGATCTCAAACTCAAATGAATAATGCTTACCTCGTGATAGCTGTAGGATAACATTTGAAATACAATTTTCTTCTCCTTTATATACTTCTTCGATTTAGAAGATTCTCATTGTTATGATGATAGTGTGAAGATATTTTTATTATATACTACCATTTGCAATATGTAACATCGAAATAATTTACACAGTCATATCAAATATCAAAGTCACGCAATATTCCAAGACGTTTAATTAAGAAAGTGACATTAACACAACGCAAGACAAAAAACTACATTAAGAGCAAAAATATTAAAATGCACCAACAAAGTGCGGTAATAATTATTGACTAAAAATTGAATGCTCGTCACATTATTTTCAATAAACTTACTTGCTAACGAATCAATAGTATTAGCCCGTTTATCGGTATTACATGAAGTAAAATATTGCATGTTTAATTTGTAACGTACTATTAATATGAATGCTAAGTATTCATCCCACCGGTGGCCGTGGCGTTGATCTTCTTCTTGTTGTTGTTCTTGTTGTTGTTGTCTTTGTCGTTGTTGTTCATTGGCCTTTTGCATGTTTTTTTCTTGACACAATTTTTGTGACTTCTCGATCTCTCTCTTAAATGCTTCTTGATGCTCTACAAAAAAAATAGATATAGTTGATCGTTAGTAACTTAAATACAGTTAATCAATATATTGCATTTTCGATCAAAGTAAAAATGTTCGTGCATGTTCCACTTAATTGATAAGACAACGATGTGTAAGATCTCTTAAACCATTATAGAAGATGATGTTACTACCAAATCTCCTAAGCTACCATCTTTATGTCCTACATTGTTACACACAAAAAACACACGTGAAATTTACATAAAATAATATAAATCAATATGCTAAATAAGTAAGACGATATGATGCTTACTTTACCACCATAATAAGTTGTAGCCCAATGTGCACGCGGTGTGGAGGAAGTTGTGGTTTGTTGTGTGTGATTTTTGACACATTATATAGTTGATAAAATATTTGTAACTCATGGACGGGAAGGTAAAAAGACTAACCACTAATTGGTGTGTTTAATTTATGCATTCATGGCATTTTTGGTTTGTATTCTTTGAGGTTTAGAGATGACTTGAAACATGTTGTACCGTACAAACTTTTGTGCACGATTCCTATGTACTTACCCTTATGCATGACTATTAAATCAATGTACTAACACATGAAGCTTCCACATTTCACTTTCAATTCATGAAACATTTATTGTGAACACTTTGCATTTATAAGACAACTTAAGCTTTTAGTATATAAGATTGTCTAAATAATGTGAATAAGTTTTAAAGTAGTTTATTATTTTTCTTGTGCTTAATTTTTCAGCAATTGGAACCCTCTATTATATGTACTATAAATATATAAACTCGTGTTTTTTTACAAAATTTAGATCTAATTGTCTTTAATAATAATCATGTAATATTATTATATATAACAATTAATAGGGTTTAATGTTGTCTAAGTAATTAACATAAGATAAAGCACATTTTCTTTGGTAAAACTATTATTACAATGATTTTAACTTGTAACAATGTGACAAAAACTCTTTTATCGGCTGGACTTACGAAAAGTACGCAAAATAATCTTGTTGGGTCGTAGAAATCCATTTCATATGTTCGTATATGTTACTATGTTGGTGTTTTATTTTCACTTTGCTTTCATTTTTATGGAACTCGGTCTCTAAACATGTATCAAACAACGGAAAATCCATAACGACAACCCATGGCCACCACGAAGCCTAGCAATATGCAAGACCCAGCAACAACCACCCTTATCACCACTCGATGCGCCTTTGAAAACAATATGACAACACCACCAACCATCACTATTTTACCATATACAACATTCATTTTGTTATTTTATTGATTTCATGCAGATTCACTCTGTATAAACGGCATATAATTCACTCTATATGAACAACATATATTGTGATTTTACCTAAAATGTATGTTTTGCCTTCTTTTTTCTTTCAGATTGCTATTAAGTATGTAATACATTAATTTATAATGTATGTATTTCTGCACTTAATTATGTTAAGTTGATGCGAGTTGAAAAGTTGTTGGTTGAATATTATATTTGAATAACAATTCTAGTGTGTAATTTTAATAATTTTTTAGGGTAAGTAACTAGACATATATATCTGTGCATAGCGATGAGATTTTATAGTGGCAAATAATTATATTTGAGATATTGTAATTAAGTGTTTCGTGTAACGTTTAGCAATTGATGTTAACAACTCTTTATCGTCTTCCAAGATGATAACAACTTCATATCAGTTCTACTTTAACAAATTTGGATTGAAATATGGATCGGAATTGAGAACATGATTCTACTGAATTTCTAAAAAGAAAAAAAAATGTTAGATATTAGGTAATTTTAGAAAGAACATTAATTGTAGAATAAAAGCTATTTTTGACGAAACTATGTTAAAAAAAAAAAAAAAAAAAAAAAAAAAAAAAAAAAGTTTTATATGGGAAAGTAAATAAAAAATTGAAATTTAAATTTTAAAACGGTATTTTGGAGATTAAATATTACTTATTTAAGGATTTAGGAAAAACACTTATGCATTGTATGTAGTATAGAAGAGATTTACTTGTGCTGAATTTTCAAAATGGTATTCGTACTAGATATATGTATTGAAATAAATTTATGTGAATACGTGAATTTATTTTTTAATAGAACTATGCGATTATCCGCACATAGTTACGACGGTGTACAATGGTGTTAACTTATGTGTGCAATTTGTTTATGTATATATATGTGTAGACTAAGTGAGAGTGAAGAAAAGTTAATGTTTTTAAATATTTAATATATTACATTGACTTTTATATATGTAATGCACAAATTGTGGTGCATGCATCAAAAGATGTGGTGTGAGTATCAATTCTCTTTAGATTATAATTAATTATTTAAATATTTAATATATTGCATTGACTTTTATAAATAAAGAGTAATTTAGTTTTTCAATATTACTAGTTTTTTTAGTTTTAAAGCTTTATGCAAATATTTTCTTTGTATGTAGTATAGATATGTAAATATATGAACACCTGTTCAATTGTTAATACGAGGGTCTGTAGTTGCCTGTGGATGTAAAAGTTGGTTGTGAAATTAGATTGTAACCAACCCTTCATTGTGGAGCCAAAAGATCTCCAAAGAGAAAGGAGATCGTTTAATTTGTCACTTAAACTTTAAAGCATTCTTATTAATTAGTTGAAAAAAAATATATAAGGCTGTTAGTGCACCAGCTAGGCTACTAGGCGCTTCATGACCAATTATTAACTAGAACGTCAATATTGGTCTAAGATGACTTTCGCACCAAGATTGCATTACATCGCCTTTTCTTCTTAATCATTTCCAATCCAAAGAATTTGCGCGATAATCACTTTATATTAGTGAGTATTTGTTTCGTTAATATGTTTTAAGTCTGAATCTAATTACTACATTTTACTGGTAAGAGGTGGTTGTAAAATCTGAATCTGAATGACATAATTTTGTTGTTTTGTTATAAGTTTTTGAATGGTTTTAATTGCTCATTTTTAAATATATATTAAACCATAGCAATTATCTTAAATATATCTTTGAAGATGAAGATTTGAAAAAAAAAAAAAAAAAAAATCTTGAAATTTACAAACACACAAAGTTTCGGTTCACACTTAGGTTGTGTTTGTTTTTATTCAAAATGTTTGAATAGCATCTGAAGTCTGATTCGTTCAGGCATTTTAACATTTAGACTGTTTGTTTTCTTTCAGATTTAAGAGGTTGCAATGTCTGAATAGTCTCTTATTCGGTAAGACGTTGGATACAATCTTATTACATTTGAAAGGAGTGAAAGCCTATAAAAGGTAACCAACCTATAAAAGGTAGCCAAACAAGTATATCACGCTACTGATTTTCCTTTAAATCTTTATTATTATTTCATCATAATATGCTTTTTTTTGCGTGTTGTGGGCTATACCTATGCATTTTATTTAAGACAATTCGATGCAACTGACTTTACACTCCATACTATAAACTTATTGTTGATTTTTAAATTTTTGTTTCTTGTTAGAGCTACATATAAATAGCAACCTTGACAATTAGGAAATGAACTAACCATTATAAATTTGGTGAATTAAAGCATTCATACGTTCTATAAGAAACAAACAATCTTATATGATTCAGATTCAGACTTTTCAACCGCTTTTATCATTCAGATGCGTTATTCAAATTCACATTTAAAATCTCTGAAAAAAACAAACAACACCTTAGTCAACAAACGAGTTACAATTAACAATCTTTCTAAAGTTACGGTTAATACTTTGGACCCAATGTTTAACTCTAATGCTACACAAAATTATATTCGGCCCACAATTAACACATAAAGTTAACCATCAATATACTCTTAAAACATGGGCCTAATTATTTATGAGTCCAAAAGAAATAGAGCCCAAATATAGTTAGCCCTAACCTAAATATATCATGTATGTATACCCTAAACATACGCTACACTTATTATATGCAGTAATGCAGCCATTTATTTATTTATTGTTTTTCTTTCTCAAACCAAAAAACAACCACCATAAATCTATCTTGTTCTCTATCTTTGAAAACAAAAAACCAAATTCTTGTTCTTCAAATCCAAACAACAACTAGCACAAATCACTATACAATTTTATTTTCCTTGACCCACGAAAATAATGAAGAACACAACTCATGAAAACAAGTTTTGATATTTGTTCTCCAACTACACAAAAATCACAACCAAAACCCTTGGTGATTATTCGAATAAAGATCTTGTTGNAAAAAAAAAAAAAAAAAAAAAAAAAAAAAAAATCTCTGCCTCTTACTGATTAGTGGTAAGAGGCTAGTCAGAACTTTTTGTAAAAAAAAACACACAACCTTACTCTAATTTAATTAACAATCTTTTAGACTAGTGGTACCTAGATGATCTTCGAAACTAATGAATGTGAGTTCAAGTCTAAATATATACACTATATTTAACGATGATTTCAATCCTCTCGTTGCGGCGGAGCGTTTGTATGCGATAATATTGTATGTGTTGGAAGACCTAAATTTTTACAGGAAGAAGAGAGTTTAGTGGAGATACCTTTGGCTTCGCTTATGAATTGACGGCTTTAAATAAGGTAGATAAATTGTTTGTAGGAAGTGCACCAATTGTAAACAAAGTAGCAACCTTTTTTATGAGATGTAATTTTATACGTTTGTAAGGGTTCATTTAGCCTCTAAATTCATACATATTTGATCATTTATTACCCTAAAATATTTTTATTTAAGTTTTAGGTACTTAAGAATGATGAAGCATAGCACGTTTTGAACTCGATTGGACAAGAAAACGAAGAAAATGACAATGTGAAAAACGTCAGAAAAAGGGCTTGAGAAGTCACAAACATAAGGTGACAATGTCACTTTAAGTTTACGAAGATTATCAAGTTTCAGAATTTCCAAGTGACGGCTCAGGCGATGGAGATGGCCTCGAGCTGCGGCATCATGACCAAGAAAATGAAGAGTGACGGCATCACAATTTATAATAATCGGCGTAACAATTCACAATTCCCTAGTGATGGAAATGTTGAGCACCACCAACACCAGCCTTTGCATAATTTTTTTTGATGTCTTTGAACATGCCTCATTGCAATAACTAACAAATCTATTGAACTCCTTAAAAAAACACTTATTCACTAGTTCTTTTACATCAACCGCTAACCACTAGAAACACTTATTTATATAACTACTATAAGTAACCACATATTTACAAGCATCCAAAATAATACTCACTCCGTCTCAAAATAACTGTAAACTAATAAAAATACACATTTTATAAAAAGCATTATCATTATATATTTCTCTTTCTTACTTATAACTTTTATAAAGTTTATATAAATAACATCAAGTGAGTGTAATATAGTAAAATCGATCTAAATGACTAAATTATTTATCAATTTTTAGAAATGTACAATTATTTTCGGACAACCCAAAAAGGAAATAGGGATAATATGACCGGATTTGAGCATGTGCAAGATGGGCCACTGAACAAGACCAACATCGAAAAAGGGCCTCATATTTCATTGTCCATCTATCTAATGTCTATAACAAAATACAACTCATTAAAGCCCGATTCTAGTTATATGCTCTTTTTGTTATGCGAGAAAAGAAAGAACAAATTCGAGTGTAGGAAGCGTTAATATATCAAGTATTTCAACCTTAATCAGCTTCAATTCCATGTTACTTTTTCGAATTACAGTTGATATCTCTTAAATCATTATTATCATTTTATCACAGATGTTATATACCTTATATATTTGACAAATACTTTCGAGTCAAAACTCAAAAATTGCGAGCATCATTGGACTATTAGTATTTGTTTGTGATACATTAAAGTTTTAAAATTAAAATATTAACCAGATACAATATGCTTAATTTTTGCTTCAATTAATGCGAATAACATTGTTCATTGTTCAAGCCTTCAAAAATAGATCACCTATAATACACGTATAAATGTGACGAATTTGAAATAGTATTGTAACTTTTATGCATATTCTTAGTGTTTATAGGGCCAGATTTGTAGTAATGACACATGCCACAAAATATCACGAAATGGTAAGACAGAAGAAGTAACAAAAATAACACAAACTAGTCGATCCAAACCAAACTGAATTTGTCCAAACTTCAAAACTTCGCGTTAACAACAAACAGCTAGTTAAACCAAATTAATAAAAACACAATGTTCAAGAGATTAGTTGGAACTCAGAGATTAGTCGGAACTCGGAAAGGTGAAACTGAACCAAACGGAACCGAACCAAACTACTTAGAGTTAATTTCCTATCAAGTCTATACTATCTACTATCTATAAAACAAAAATGGTTAAAGTGAAAAGTGAAAAATTAAGAAAATGAAATGTGGAAAAAAAATTAAAAAAGGAATGCAGAAACAATTATGAGCAAAGGAAAAGTGGGTAAGGATCCAGTGAGAAGAAATCTTAAAATGAGAAGAATGAGAAATGACTATAATGACATATTTGAGATGCATTGACTTGGATTAGATGCATCTCTATTCATTTAGATGCACCACAATTAGTTTTGAAAGTGATTTTGAAGTGAAAACGATGCAAAGTAGTACTAGCAACAAATTTGACCCGCAGAGGACGAAAAATACATAGGATTCGTCTAACTTGATAAAATGCATCTAATATATGTATATGAATCTAATTTTTAGCTAGAAAATATATTATGATGCATCTACAAGATTAGAGATGCATCTAATTCAAATTGATGCATCTTTAATGTGAAGTTATAGTTATTTCTCATCCATCTTATTTTAAGGATTCTTCTCATTTGATCTTTACTCAGGAAAAGTTGAAACTAAAAAAAAAAAAAAAATGAAATGATGAAAACATATGTTTCAAAAGGAAAATACTAATACGTATCGAAAATCGAGTTAACCCGGGATGCTTTAAACCCGACGGGTTAACCCGGTTTAATTTAACCCATTTTTTGACACAACCCGTCGAGTTGACCCGGTTTAAATTGAACCGTTTTTTAACCAAGTCGAACCGAGTTTCAAAACATTATGTTTAATCACTAAATCCTCAAACTTTTATTATTTTTCTTTTATAACTAAAACTATAAAATCCCATTTCTACTCAAACTTTTATTATTTTTCTTTTATAAGTAAAACTATCTACTGCTATAAAATCTCGTTTCTACGCACGCATGTAGTTGTGTAAACTGAACTAAAAAATTTATACAATCAACAACCGCCGGTTTGAGTTTAAAAAAATTAGGGCTATTAATCTTCAATTACTCCGGCCACCGGACTTACAGTCAGTGACAGTTCCCGGTCACTTAACTAACTTCCAATCATACAGATCACCGTTAAACATCTAACAGGTTCAATCAATCATTTATTCATAATCTCAATTTTAGCCTTTTATTTAATTATAAGTACTCATATACTGCTAGTTCTTCAATTCAGTAACAAACTAACTGAAACCGTTACATAATTGATGACGTCATCATCTTCTCAAATTTAGGCTTTCGTAATTTTTCGTTTAATGACGTCATCGTACCTTCATAAGCCTCAAGTGATGACGTCATCGTCATATTAAAAAATAGGCTAAATTGTTTGGTAGCGTAGGTGTATATATTATAAAGTGTGAAATGACGAAAAAGTAGTGTTTAGAAAAAGATAAAAACTCGTATGTTTGGCGAAGATAGCAGTAGCGGTTAGCAGTAAGCGGTAGCTGTTTGTTTTGATAAAGCGTTTGGCGACGTAGCTGTATAGTTATAATTTGTAAATAGAAACGTTAGTTGCTCGTAAATGCTAACTAGAAGTACTGTTTTCATAAGCCTCAAGTGATGACGTCATCGTCATACTTTAAAAAATTTAGGCTAAACAATTTTAGCAGCGGCGAAAGTGTTTGGTGGTATGTTTGGCGAAATTAGCAGTAGCAGTAAGCGGTAGCTGTTTGTATTGATAAAGCGTTTGGTAACATAGCTGTATAGTTATAATTTGTAAGTGGAAACGTTAGTTGCTCGTAAATGCTGCTAGAAGTAGGAGTTTGATTTGGAGCGTTTAGAAAAAGTAGGAACGCTAGTTGCTTGTTTCCAAACAAGCATTTCGTGCAAAACGCTAACCGCTAGTTATAACCAAGCCAACGGAGCTTTTGATTCAAAACGCTAAATGCTAACCGATAAACGCTCTCATGTGCTCCTTACCAAACATACCGTTTAGTTTTGGTTATATGAACATACGACGTCATTACCGTCTCTAATTTAGTTTTTTTCATTAATTCATATATCACTTCACTAATTTAATCAATCATTACTTTGCGCGTATGTGTGCAGATGACGTCATCACATGGTCATCAGTCTGAGGTTGTGACGTCATCATCGTCACAACAACCACCTTCAAAACCGTTAAAAAAGTTCCCATCGTGTNTCTTATCTATATTTTTTGTATTTATCTTCTATTTGTGTTAGTGGATAAATATAAAATGTTACCTAATAAGAAAATAATCTTTTTTTTAAATATCTTATCTATATTTTTTGTATTTATCTTCTACTTGTGTTATGGATAAATATAAAATATTACTTAATAAGAAAATAATCCATTTTTTTTAAATAAAATTATTACTAAATAAAATCTGGTTCCAATTTTTTTGAAACGAGAGTTTTGTTTTATTATATAAAAGATTTTAGTCGTATTATTCTAATGGTAAAAGTGTACGTAGATGTCACTGCCCCTTTCAAATATCCAAAACACCCAAACTTAACTAGAAAAAAAATACAGTCAACAACCGCCGGTTTGAGTTTAAAAAAATTAGGGCTACTAATCTCCATTTATTCCGGCCACCGGACTTCCCCTCAATCACAGTTTCCAGTCACTTGACTAAACCTCCGGTCATACAGATCACCGTTAAACATCTAACAGGTTCAATCAATCATTTCATCCATTATTCATTATCTCAATTTTGCGCTTTTATTTAATTAATACCTTTTAAGTACTCATTTATCTTTATTATTCAATTCAATAACAAACTAACTGTAATTGATACTAAAATGTGTGTTTATATAATTATATATGTGTAATTTGACTATCAACATATGACGTCATCATATAGCCATCAACCTCTAGTGATGACGTCATCATCATAATATAGATATATGTAATTATAAAGTGTAAAATGACGAAAACGCTAAATGCTAAATGCTTCTTCAAGTAGGAAAGATAAAAAAACTCGTTGCCAAACGAGCTTTTAAGTGTTTAAGAGCGTTATGAAGTGACTAGGGTTTAGCGTTTAGCAGAAAATGCTTGTTTGGAAACAAGCAACTAGCATTCATGCTTTTTCTAAACGCGCCAAATCAAAATGCTGCTTCTAGTAGCATTTGTTAGCAACTAGTGGTTTCGCTTAGTAATTATAGCTATAAAGCTACGCTACCAAACACTGTTATTTTCACCAAACATACCCTAAATGCTAACCGGTAAACGCTCTCAAATGCTCCTTACCAAACATGTCGTTTAGTTTTGGTTATATGAACATACGACGTCATTACCATCTCTAGTTTAGGTTTTTTCATTAATTCATATATGACTTCACTAATTTAATAAAAATTATTTTGTGTGTATGTATGTAGATGACGTCATCACATGGTCATCAATCTGAGGTTGTGACGTCATCATCGTCACAACAACCACCTTCAAAACCGTTAAAAAAGTTCCCATCGTGTGTCGATAACGTGGATGTTTCACCACGAGTAAGAACCGTATGCGAAATGTTAGCTAGTGTGTATCCGGATGAAGTTGAGACGGCTTTAGCTACTAAGGGAGTGGATTTGGACCCACGGGATGTTGACGAGGTTTTAAAGCTGTCGTACGCGTGTCCGGAGACGGCTGTCAAGTTTTTTAGGTGGGCGGGTTTGATGGGGAAGTATTCGAGTCGTACGTGGAATTTGATTGTGGATTTGTTAGGGAAGAATAAGTTGTTTGAGCAGATGTGGGGAGTTATTAGGAGTATGAAGCAAGAGAAGGTGTTGTCGTTGAATACGTTTGTTTCGGTTTTCGGGAGTTATTGTGAGGATGGGAAGCTTAGTGAAGCGATAATGGCGTTTAATGTTATGGATAAGTATGACATTACGCCGGATGTTGTGGCAGTTAATTATTTGTTGAGTGCTATGTGTAGTGCGGATATTGAGGTTGTGAAAATGTATGAGGTTTTGGAGAAGGTTAAGGGGAAAATAACGTTAGATGGTGATTCGTATGCGATTTTGTTGAAAGCATGTGAGAAGGAAGGTAATGTGGCTAAGGCGAAAACGACGTTTGGGGAGATGGTGATTCGTGTCGGGTGGGATGCGGAGAATGTGTTAGCGTATGATGCTTTTTTGATTACTTTAGTTCAAGGGAAACAGATGAACGAGGCAATGAAGTTTCTTGAAGTGATGAAAGGGAATAACTGTTTTCCCGGGTTTAAGTTTTTCTCTATTGCTATTGATTTTTTTGTTAAGCAGAATGATTGTGCTAACGCTTTATCGGTATGGGATATAATGGTGACAAGTGCATTGACTCCGAATTTGACCATGTATAATGGAATGATCAGTTTGCTTTGTGATGACGATAAAATTGCTAACGCCTTCCAACTTCTCGATGAAATGCCTTTCAAAGGAATCTTCGCTGACTCGTTAACATATAACACAATTTTCCAATGTTTGGTTATGAACAAGAAGGTGAAAGAAGCAAGCAAGTTTTTCGTTGAGATGATTAAGAATGAACAGCCTCCAACTCCTGCAAATTGTGCTGCTGCAATTTCTATGTTTTTTGACAGTGATGATCCAGAAATGGCGTTTGAGGTGTGGTTCTATATGAAGAAAGATGGTGTTTCGCCTTTAGACGATAGTGCTAATGCTATACTTAGTGGGCTTGCGCGTATGGGCAGGTTGAGTGAGTTGAGAAGAAACGCTGACAAAATGATGAAAGGAAGAATTAAGATCTCTGAGTCTACAATGGAGAAGGTGAAGATCGCTTGCCACAAGGCAGGTAATAAGAAAATAT
This sequence comes from Artemisia annua, assembly GCA_014162995.1. Lineage (NCBI taxonomy): Eukaryota > Viridiplantae > Streptophyta > Magnoliopsida > Asterales > Asteraceae > Artemisia > Artemisia annua. The sequence continues at coordinate 10,501 of LBNU01002698.1, read as the reverse complement.
ACGACGATCTTGTAACGAAATGGAGATCTTCCTCTTAAAACTCTTTCTCTGTTATTACTTGTGCATCTAGTCGTTTAGGGGTTTTTTGACACACAGACGAAAAACCTGAAATCATAAGTAGGAACTTATATCTTGATTCATGAAGGGTATATTAATTCTAGTGAATTAGCCACCTGCATTATGTGTTTCCATTAACGTAGTTTCCTCTCTGCGGTCCCAGTTAGTTGTTCTTTTCATCTCAGCATTGCCAAAGATTTTGATGTTCTTTTACCAAATATCGCTTGGTTTTTGACAAAACACAGTGTCTTCTGTTCCTATCATTTCCCCTTTGTTGGATTTACTTGTGATACAGTATAGTGCAGCCGTAGCCTCGTAGGAACTGATGCTAATAGTTCTCTGCTTCAGTCTATTTGGCAAGCATGATATCACATGTAGTGAGATTTAATAGTGAACCAAACAAAGTTCTTTGGGTGGCAAGTACATTCGCCGGTTTTGAGAACGTACCAAATGCAATGTGAAGTTAATATTCTTTTCAAGACGAAGCTCCATTTTTGGACCACATTTTCAATGTTTTAGAAGATATTGTGCTTGGTTCACAGGAGATGGGTTAAAACTAGTTTAAGCATCCTTCTGGTCAATGATTTGAAAATATTTTTTTTGTTTTTGCTTGCAACATCTCTGATTTTCTCATTCATTTTAAAATGTGGACTTGATTACCCTTCTCATTAGACCTGATTTGCTCATGTGAACCTCTGAATATGTGGACTTGTAGAGTTCTGCTTATATGTTTCAACATACTCTTTGTGTTTTTCCAGTATGTTATTAAACAACACTACAACAGTTACTTCTTACTAGGGCCATGCACATAGTTTACCTAGGTTGAGGTGGACACTTGGTCCTGAGTTACTAGGGCGATGCATATATTGTACCTAGCTTGAGGTAGGCACTTGGTCCTGGCTGCCTTAAGGCTTTGCTAGATCGCTAGTGACTACGCTTGCTTGTCATCTGAGATGGAGTAGATGGACTCATGTTAGATGCCTCTTATTGGTACCCATATAGTTAAATGCCGCGCAGAGAGACAAAATGGTTGATGTGCTAAGTGACCTTTCTGATGTTGATGTACGTATATGGCAATCTGGTCAATATACCTATCTAACTGAAAGGTATTAAAGTATCATAACAGGATGATCTTTGACAAACACAGTTTTGGATTGCTAACTGCTCTATGAGACTCATTGTTGTCCAAAGGATTGACAGACTCGAATTCTTGTAGAAAAGTCGCAACGTTGTGGGTCCATGTACACCAAGGTAAGTGAATGGGTGCTCCATTAGTTGTACCTACTTAAAAGTTAATGTCGTAAAGGAAACTCCAATGATAGGGTCTGCTGTAGTGCTGTAGAGTGATATACAGGTCAGTAAACTTTGATGTGTTGACTCTACCATAAATCTGTTATCCATTTAGTGGAAATGTTGATTTGTTCGTTAAACACTAAAGAGATGACTTCGCAATTTTGTCCTATGGATTCGTCTAAACAGAAGATTTAGTTTTGTAGCAGGTATTTAGGAAACTGGATTCTTCAAAACTACAGTTAAATTTGCTATTTGTTCACACTTTGTAGAAATGCATTGGCTCCTGGTTGCCCAAACCTGTCAAGCCCTTATTGGTCCAACAGTCCCGCATATCGACTCTTTCTCATGTGGTCAGCTACTTAGCTCTATTTAAGAGATGGTCTGTAGTCTAAGCGTTTCTGGATGGTTTTGGACTTCTACATTTTGGTACTGGACGACCAAAAGGTAGCCTGGATACGAACCATTTCTAACGATCTCTAGGGCTTTACTTTAATGCGCCTATACATGTTGCTGTGATGATAGCCTTGTAGTCTCTGTTGAATGACAGATGGTCTATACTCTAACCCGGTGTCCCTAAAGCTGGACAAATGTCTGTTTTTATGGCAAAAGCAATTACCGTTTCATTAATTGCATTGCTTTAACAGAAGTTGAAAACATGACACCTGTGCTTGTTTTGTAGATAAGTGACATAATTGAGCATTGACAGACACTACTAATGCTTAATTTGTAGATAAGTGACAGTTGAGCATTACAAAATCAATTTTCTAACATATTCATATAGATGTGAAATGGTCCAAATGGATAAATGTCGGATGAGACATGCGAAAAGCATGAAATTGGCAAAGGAAAAAACATGCGTATCGTAGTTGAATACCCAAACATCACTTTACGGCTTTTGTAGGTGCTTTACGATTGATGTAAGCACACACTTTTTGTGTCACCACTGATTCTTTAGGTGCAATATCACTCTTAAATCTTAATAATTCTTTCCTAGGATTACTAACGTTATTTATGCCAAAAACAAAGTAATAAATTATAATATTTCGTAATTAAATTAGATTTTGACATATATCACATAACACATTCGTGTTCATTGCGTCAACTGGAGTCCCCTTGACCTCCTTTCTAGTTCCATGTTATCGGCATCTTTAGGACCATCCTAGTTCATGCGGTTCATTTTAAGGGTTACCTTGATGTAAACCATGACTGGTTTCCTTTCTATTAAAGGACTACTTGATCAATGTCACTAATCATATATGCCAGAGAGTTACTTTACATATGGGTAAAGCACCTTAACCTTTTCTAAAGAAAACAGTATCTTCTCTTCATATACCTTACTTTCACTTCCAAGTTACACCCTTTAAAATATATACCTAGTCCTACACCATAAACAATTCGTTTGCCACCCTCTATACGGACCCAGTCCACATTTTCATAATGCCAAAACGACCTGTACTCGGCCCACAACGCCGAACCAACCCACTCATATGGTTCCTAGCCTTCATTTTTGCCATTGTATTCACAATCATAATCATAGCCGGTATAGTCATTTTCGTTGGTTATGTTGCTATCCGACCCAAAGTCCCTCTTCTTTATGTCCAAGCCGCCCGTCTAGACCAATTAGTCTATGACCAAACCGGCGATATGGCTGTTAGAATATTTGTTATTGTAAGAGCGGAAAACCATAACATGAAAGCACATGTTAGCTTTTATGACACGGAGTTGATATTGGGGTACCACGGACTCAGCATAGCTAAGCTCGTGGCAGGCCCGTTTGATGTAAGAAAGCATACATCACAAGAGTTGAATTATGTTGTGGAGTCATCACCTATACCGTTGGATTCTCAGTTACAATACTTAACGGAGCAATCATTAGACAAGAGTAAAGCGATGCCGTTTTTTCTTAAAGGTAATTCGAGGACACGATGGAGGGTTGGACCGTTGGGTTCGGTTAAGTTTTGGTTGCATATTAATTGTCATATGTTGTTACCGCTTAACCACTCAGTTGTGTACCCGAATTGTAGTAGCAAATCACATTGACAGTTTATATATGTTGATATGCGATCATATACATAAGTTTAGATCTTTTTTAAATTATAGGAATGTTTTGTTTAAGATGTATAAGCACAACATGATAAAAAGTNTTCGAGTCGTACGTGGAATTTGATTGTGGATTTGTTAGGGAAGAATAAGTTGTTTGAGCAGATGTGGGGAGTTATTAGGAGTATGAAGCAAGAGAAGGTGTTGTCGTTGAATACGTTTGTTTCGGTTTTCGGGAGTTATTGTGAGGATGGGAAGCTTAGTGAAGCGATAATGGCGTTTAATGTTATGGATAAGTATGACATTACGCCGGATGTTGTGGCAGTTAATTATTTGTTGAGTGCTATGTGTAGTGCGGATATTGAGGTTGTGAAAATGTATGAGGTTTTGGAGAAGGTTAAGGGGAAAATAACGTTAGATGGTGATTCGTATGCGATTTTGTTGAAAGCATGTGAGAAGGAAGGTAATGTGGCTAAGGCGAAAACGACGTTTGGGGAGATGGTGATTCGTGTCGGGTGGGATGCGGAGAATGTGTTAGCGTATGATGCTTTTTTGATTACTTTAGTTCAAGGGAAACAGATGAACGAGGCAATGAAGTTTCTTGAAGTGATGAAAGGGAATAACTGTTTTCCCGGGTTTAAGTTTTTCTCTATTGCTATTGATTTTTTTGTTAAGCAGAATGATTGTGCTAACGCTTTATCGGTATGGGATATAATGGTGACGAGTGGATTGACTCCGAATTTGACCATGTATAATGGAATGATCAGTTTGCTTTGTGATGACGATAAAATTGCTGACGCCTTCCAACTTCTCGATGAAATGCCTTTCAAAGGAATCTTCGCTGACTCGTTAACATATAACACAATTTTCCAATGTTTGGTTATGAACAAGAAGGTGAAAGAAGCAAGCAAATTTTTCGTTGAGATGATTAAGAATGAACAGCCTCCAACTCCTGCAAATTGTGCTGCTGCAATTTCTATGTTTTTTGACCGTGATGATCCAGAAATGGCGTTTGAGGTGTGGTTCTATATGAAGAAAGATGGTGTTTCGCCTTTAGACGATAGTGCTAATGCTATACTTAGTGGGCTTGCGCGTATGGGCAGGTTGAGTGAGTTGAGAAGAAACGCTGACAAAATGATGAAAGGAAGAATTAAGATCTCTGAGTCTACAATGGAGAAGGTGAAGATCGCTTGCCACAAGGCAGGTAATAAGAAAATATACGACGATCTTGTAACGAAATGGAGATCTTCCTCTTAAAACTCTTTCTCTGTTATTACTTGTGCATCTAGTCGTTTAGGGGTTTTTTGACACACAGACGAAAAACCTGAAATCATAAGTAGGAACTTATATCTTGATTCATGAAGGGTATATTAGTTCTAGTGAATTAGCCACTTGCATTATGTGTTTCCATTAACGTAGTTTTCTCTCTGCGGTCCCAGTTAGTTGTTCTTTTCATCTCAGCATTGCCAAATATTTTGATGTTCTTTTACCAAATATCGCTTGGTTGTTGACAAAACACAATGTGTCTTCTGTTCCCATCATTTCCCCTTTGTTGGATTTACTTGTGATACAGTATAGTGCAGCCGTAGTCTTGTAGGAAGTGATGCTAATAGTTCTCTGCTTCAGTCTATTTGGCAAGCATGATATCACATGTAGTGATTATATAGTGAACCAAACAAAGTTCTTTGGGTGGCAAGTACATTCGCCGGTTTTGAGAACGTACCAAATGCAATGTGAAGTTAATATTCTTTTCAAGACGAAGCTCCATTTTTGGACCACATTTTCAATGTTTTAGAAGATATTGTGCTTGGTTCACAGGAGATGGGTTAAAACTAGTTTAAGCATCCTTCTGGTCAATGATTTGAAAATATTTTTTTTGTTTTTGCTTGCAACATCTCTGATTTTCTCATTCATTTTAAAATGTGGACTTGATTACCCTTCTCATTAGACCTGATTTGCTCATGTGAACCTCTGAATATGTGGACTTGTAGAGTTCTGCTTATATGTTTCAACATACTCTTTGTGTTTTTCCAGTATGTTATTAAACAACACTACAACAGTTACTTCTTACTAGGGCCATGCACATAGTTTACCTAGGTTGAGGTGGACACTTGGTCCTGAGTTACTAGGGCGATGCATATATTGTACCTAGCTTGAGGTAGGCACTTGGTCCTGGCTGCCTTAAGGCTTTGCTAGATCGCTAGTGACTACGCTTGCTTGTCATCTGAGATGGAGTAGATGGACTCATGTTAGATGCCTCTTATTGGTACCCATATAGTTAAATGCCGCGCAGAGAGACAAAATGGTTGATGTGCTAAGTGACCTTTCTGATGTTGATGTACGTATATGGCAATCTGGTCAATATACCTATCTAACTGAAAGGTATTAAAGTATCATAACAGGATGATCTTTGACAAACACAGTTTTGGATTGCTAACTGCTCTATGAGACTCATTGTTGTCCAAAGGATTGACAGACTCGAATTCTTGTAGAAAAGTCGCAACGTTGTGGGTCCATGTACACCAAGGTAAGTGAATGGGTGCTCCATTAGTTGTACCTACTTAAAAGTTAATGTCGTAAAGGAAACTCCAATGATAGGGTCTGCTGTAGTGCTGTAGAGTGATATACAGGTCAGTAAACTTTGATGTGTTGACTCTACCATAAATCTGTTATCCATTTAGTGGAAATGTTGATTTGTTCGTTAAACACTAAAGAGATGACTTCGCAATTTTGTCCTATGGATTCGTCTAAACAGAAGATTTAGTTTTGTAGCAGGTATTTAGGAAACTGGATTCTTCAAAACTACAGTTAAATTTGCTATTTGTTCACACTTTGTAGAAATGCATTGGCTCCTGGTTGCCCAAACCTGTCAAGCCCTTATTGGTCCAACAGTCCCGCATATCGACTCTTTCTCATGTGGTCAGCTACTTAGCTCTATTTAAGAGATGGTCTGTAGTCTAAGCGTTTCTGGATGGTTTTGGACTTCTACATTTTGGTACTGGACGACCAAAAGGTAGCCTGGATACGAACCATTTCTAACGATCTCTAGGGCTTTACTTTAATGCGCCTATACATGTTGCTGTGATGATAGCCTTGTAGTCTCTGTTGAATGACAGATGGTCTATACTCTAACCCGGTGTCCCTAAAGCTGGACAAATGTCTGTTTTTATGGCAAAAGCAATTACCGTTTCATTAATTGCATTGCTTTAACAGAAGTTGAAAACATGACACCTGTGCTTGTTTTGTAGATAAGTGACATAATTGAGCATTGACAGACACTACTAATGCTTAATTTGTAGATAAGTGACAGTTGAGCATTACAAAATCAATTTTCTAACATATTCATATAGATGTGAAATGGTCCAAATGGATAAATGTCGGATGAGACATGCGAAAAGCATGAAATTGGCAAAGGAAAAAACATGCGTATCGTAGTTGAATACCCAAACATCACTTTACGGCTTTTGTAGGTGCTTTACGATTGATGTAAGCACACACTTTTTGTGTCACCACTGATTCTTTAGGTGCAATATCACTCTTAAATCTTAATAATTCTTTCCTAGGATTACTAACGTTATTTATGCCAAAAACAAAGTAATAAATTATAATATTTCGTAATTAAATTAGATTTTGACATATATCACATAACACATTCGTGTTCATTGCGTCAACTGGAGTCCCCTTGACCTCCTTTCTAGTTCCATGTTATCGGCATCTTTAGGACCATCCTAGTTCATGCGGTTCATTTTAAGGGTTACCTTGATGTAAACCATGACTGGTTTCCTTTCTATTAAAGGACTACTTGATCAATGTCACTAATCATATATGCCAGAGAGTTACTTTACATATGGGTAAAGCACCTTAACCTTTTCTAAAGAAAACAGTATCTTCTCTTCATATACCTTACTTTCACTTCCAAGTTACACCCTTTAAAATATATACCTAGTCCTACACCATAAACAATTCGTTTGCCACCCTCTATACGGACCCAGTCCACATTTTCATAATGCCAAAACGACCTGTACTCGGCCCACAACGCCGAACCAACCCACTCATATGGTTCCTAGCCTTCATTTTTGCCACTGTATTCACAATCATAATCATAGCCGGTATAGTCATTTTCGTTGGTTATGTTGCTATCCGACCCAAAGTCCCTCTTCTTTATGTCCAAGCCGCCCGTCTAGACCAATTAGTCTATGACCAAACCGGCGATATGGCTGTTAGAATATTTGTTATTGTAAGAGCGGAAAACCATAACATGAAAGCACATGTTAGCTTTTATGACACGGAGTTGATATTGGGGTACCACGGACTCAGCATAGCTAAGCTCGTGGCAGGCCCGTTTGATGTAAGAAAGCATACATCACAAGAGTTGAATTATGTTGTGGAGTCATCACCTATACCGTTGGATTCTCAGTTACAATACTTAACGGAGCAATCATTAGACAAGAGTAAAGCGATGCCGTTTTTTCTTAAAGGTAATTCGAGGACACGATGGAGGGTTGGACCGTTGGGTTCGGTTAAGTTTTGGTTGCATATTAATTGTCATATGTTGTTACCGCTTAACCACTCAGTTGTGTACCCGAATTGTAGTAGCAAATCACATTGACAGTTTATATATGTTGATATGCGATCATCTACATAAGTTTAGATCTTTTTTAAATTATAGGAATGTTTTGTTTAAGATGTATAAGCACAACATGATAAAAAGTTATGTGATGGTTTAATGCAATAAATGATGTAATATATTTTTAGCTCTAGAGGGTGTTTGCTCATAGTTATGTTAGTCTATTGCGATAAACTAACATGCCTTGTTTGTCCCCATTTTTTTTTATAAAGCAAGAACCACTCAATGGATGTCATCATGCGGCCAGTTTCAGATTTCGAACATCTGCTATCAGAATTTTCGATCAAATTAGACGCCACATTATATTCGCTAAAACATTATATCAGAACTTTGCAGTTGTACCAAAGGCCTCTTGGCCCAATAACCAAAATGTCGTACGTTCAAGTCTCGTCAGACACATATGTGAGATAGAATTTGTGAGATAAGTGTGTTGCAGGTTGTAAAAATTTTAAAAAAAAGTAGGCAGTTGTATTAACAAACTTGACTTTGAGTTAATAATATGTTTATAACTAAATTATAGAGAATCAACAATTACGCATTTGTCACAAAATTGCGTGTCTTTCATTTCATCCCTGAATAATCTAATTGTACAAACGAGTTGGGCATCTGTCCGCCGCGTTGCGGCGGGGCGTCGAAGTTAGCCGTTTTTTATACCGTTGATTATTGCACATGTACCAAAAATAGGATAATGTTACACTTAGTGAAGATTATATACTTGTTCGTCGGATGATAAGAGAATAAGATCTTAATATAATTAATCCATACATACAGTTAAACAATGCATAAAACCATGGTACTTGCTTGTGCTCTAGAGTTTTGTCTGGCACATTATCATTTGGAATAAAAAAAACTGACAATGTATGTATTATGGATATTCTTGAACCCTTGGTGGTACAACCGCAGTATTAGAATTAATGTTTTCCCTTATCTCTCTCATTAACATAATCGGAATATATAAATACAAAGCAATGTACCGAAACTAATAATCCATTGGGCTAAGCCCGACCCATAAACAATAAGACCATAAATATACTATGCTAATACTCCCCCGCAGTTGGAACGGGAGGTCTTCGAACGTTCAAGCTGGAGCGAAACTCAAGAAACAAAGCCCTCGGAAGACCTTTGGTAAAGATATCTGCATACTGGAACCTTGATGGAACATGAAGCACACGAACCTGTCCTGAAGCAACATAATCACGGACGAAATGAATGTCTATCTCAATATGCTTCGTGCGTTGATGCTGAACAGGATTAGTGGAGAGATACACAGCACTGACATTATCACAATACACAATAGTAGCTGTAGATAAAGGGGTATGTAATTCGCGTAGCAAATTGCGAATCCAAGCAGTCTCAGCCACAACATTAGCAACGCCACGATACTCGGCCTCAGCACTGGACCGAGATAACGTCACCTGTCGTTTAGCAGACCAAGATAACAAATTGTCACCAAGAAAAACACAGTAACCGGAAGTAGATCGGCGAGTGACCGGGCAACCCGCCCAATCCGCATCTGTGTAAGCAACAAGCTGAGCAGTAGAAGAAACATGCAGTTGTAGATCAAGAGTACCACAAATATAGCGTAATATACGCTTCAAAGCATGAAAATGTGTATCACGAGGGTCATGCATATACAGACAAACCTGCTGAACCGCGTATGAAATATCCGGGCGCGTAAAGGTAAGATACTGAAGGGCACCAGCTAAGCTCCGATATAAGGTGGGATCATCAAAGGGTGTACCATCAGGTCCAAGCTTGGACTCTGTATCAACAGGAGTGTGGCATGGATTACATTTCTGCATATGAGCTCTCTCAAGAATTTCTTCAGCAAACTTGGACTGCGATAAAAACATACCAGATGTTGTGCGGGTAGCAGAAACACCAAGAAAATAATTAAGAGAGCCAAGATCCGTCATTGCAAACTCACCATGAAGAGCAGTGATAACACGATGTAAAAATGCAGTAGAAGAAGCCGTCAATATAATATCATCCACATACAGTAACAAGTAGGCTATGTCAGATCCACGATGAAATACAAAAAGCGACGCATCAGTTTTGCTATGCTGAAAACCAATGCGAGTAACAAATCCTGCAAACCGCTGAAACCAAGCTCTAGGGGCTTGCTTAAGCCCATACAATGAACGCTGCAAATGACAAACATAATCTGGATGAGCAGAATCTACAAACCCAGGCGGCTGATGCATGTAAACTGTCTCAGATAAGTGACCGTGAAGAAAAGCATTCTTCACATCAAGCTGATGAATAGGCCAATTACGAGACACTGCGAGGCTCAAGACAGTGCGAATAGTAGCTGGTTTAACCACGGGACTAAAAGTCTCATCACAATCAATCCCCTGCTGTTGACTGCGACCATTAGCAACAAGTCGCGCCTTATACCTGCTTAATGAACCATCTGCATGAAACTTATGCTTGAAAAGCCACATAGAACGAACAATATTCACATTAGCTGGACGGGGCACAAGT
>LBNU01002695.1:73016-96592 GCA_014162995.1 Artemisia annua | reverse complement strand
TAATAGTTTTTAATTCATATTAAATAAATAAAAAGTAAAAAAAATATTTTTTCTTTTTCCTGAAATTTTCTTTTATCATTTTAAAGTTTTAAAAATTACTTTTGAGCCCGTAGGTTTAGTCTAGCTTTAAACTCGCGTTTTATTTTGTTAATTAGACGTTTATTTTTGTTTACGTTTACGTTTTTGATGCTTATGCTTTATGTGCTTGTACTTTGTGCTTAGTTGTGCTTTATATTTCATTTCCATTGTAGTATAATCATCAATCAAAATATTTTCTCTCATTCACTTCACACGAGCACATTCTTAATCGTCAAACTCGCCGTCAACCTTCGTTGGGAAACGACCCGAGGAATATTCTCACGAATATTCCTTTGGAAAATAAACTTACAAAATACTCACATCAAGTGTCTAGGTAAATTTACTGTGTTTTGATTACAGACGAGAATGGCACCGGTCCGCCGCGTTGCGGGCGGGCCGGGTTTTTTTGCCGCTGTATGACAGACGTTTCTATTACAAACAACTTGATACCAGAACCACTATGCTTAAGACTTTTATGTTTGGAAGGGAAATCAGGAACTTGTTACACACAAAAGCCCATGAATCATGCCAAAGGTTATGGAAGTACATAGGCTGCTTTATTGTGTTCGATATCACATAAGGTATTAAATTGGTAATAAAATAAAAAGGTTAAGCTACTTAAATAAGCTCACCTAAGCACTGCACATTTGACCCAAACAGCAGCAAAAAAGCTATATATCTTTCTCCATCTTTCAAGCTGGTTCATTCTTTCACCAATACATGGCACTTTCTTTGTAGCGTTAATCCAAATAATCTAAACGAAAGAGAGAACAATTTTGACAGTGTATCCAAGCAATAAAGCTGCTTGTAGATGTTCGTGAAATAGCTTATCTATAGAAACATAAGCCTAACCTCTAACACTCATAATCATTGTAAAAGAGTTACAATAAAACCTTATTCACACTATCCCACACCCATTGCAGCCCGCAGATTGACCCCTTTTAGCCCCAATTTTAGCGCCGAAACACCTAAATTTCAGCCTCATATCATCACACAAAGTCACCCATTTCAGCCCCCGGATGCACCAACTCCAGCCCCATTTTAGGCCCCCAAACGCACCTATCGCAGGCCCCATTTCATCACCCTAACCCATCCATTTCAGCCTCCCAAACGCACAGACTTCATCCCTCAGTTCAGCACCAAGACGCACCCTTTGCACACACCATTTCAGACCTAAATCCCACACCGGTTGGAGCTGCGAAACAAAGTGCTCAGTTTTACTTACGCATGGTACTCTCATGCGTATGGGCAGTACAACGTAGGCATGCAGCATGTATAACTGCAACATAATGAAAAGACATACAACTTGTGTTAGTTCATTCAGCAAACTAATATTATATCTTAAAAACTATGGCAATAAATTAGCTTTTTCTTAAAGAAGTTGCCATTTTGAACTGCAGCGAATACCTTTTAGTACTCTTGGTCTGGAAGATGGTAGCTCTTAACTCCTGTAACGTGCTAGAACCTATTGCAGTTTCAGCGCCTAAAATGATAACAAAAATCAGAAAAGTAGTTAACCGTGTATGCAAGTCCAATAAACTTTAACATGTATAATAGAATTATAGATTGATCGTACATCAGTTAAAGAGTTATTGAGCCTGCAACATGCCTTACCTGCTGCAAGCATCTCAATTATGGAATTCTTGCAGCTTTCAAGCTAAAAATCTATTCTTTTGAGTATGCTTGAGCCACAATTAGCTGTTAGTTTATCTTCTTAATATTGGTGTCCGTCTTTGATCAACATGTTGACCAACTCCGTTTGGCAATGCCTTATAATGAAAATCAAGAGCCCGCGAGAGATTTGCAGATGGAATAACATTCTTCAAAGGCAAGATCATGGTAAACTGCAAAACTAAAATACATTGAAGAATGTATCTGATGAAACTTGGCAAATGCAAATGAAAAAAAAGGATACATTTGACTGAAAAAAAAAGTATACCCCGTCGAAACCAATAAGAAGACCAACCATCAAAATTAGTGTTTTCAGCAAACCCTAGTCAATTCCTGCAAAAACCCAAAAACAAACCAAGTCGATAACTTTGGATTCGTGTTTACCAGTAAACCCTAGCGCAAATATTATAATTCAGTAGACTTTTAATAATAAAAAAACAAAAATAGACGTACCGCAACATTGTTCAGATATACTGGTGACTTATAAGCGCCTTCCACTCTTCAACTGTCTGTTAGAAAAACAATGACAGGAATGAGAGGTAAATTCAGTTTGAATTCCGTAAAATCTTCAAATCCAATCAATTCAACCCAAGGTTATGTCGATAATCGTTTATGAATATATGAGGCATACAAACACTCAAACAGATACGGAACATAAATGGACAATAGTACTACAAAATTACCTTTGACTAATACGTTTCCCAGGCACCAAAAGTCACACGACAGAGCATGCCAATCTGAGAGACAGTCCTTCCGGAATCTAAGTCAGTTGGAAGTCCTGGCGCTTCATAACCTGCAGCACCATTCAAAAGTTTTAAAAAGATGAGCACATTAAACTAACGTTCACCAACCAATAAACAAAAGTCAAGCATTCAAGCTCCTACTCCATCTGACACTGAAACTCGCCCAAACCAAGTTCCTAAGTTGTACAATACAAACACGGTCACAGTTACAACATTAACACGGCTTGCATAAGCTAATTTACTACATTAACACGGTTCACAAACATAAGTAAGCTACAGACACCTTATTCACAGCTTATAACCAATGGTTAGTCATTTGAATATCAAGCAAGCAATTGTACAATCTTATGACTTTAGGATATGCAAAGGATTTGCTACACATGCCGTATTCACAATTGTAGCGATAACAAAATCTTGACAAAACTTACTGTGAATTTGGTAATTTGAGTCTTGTCTGCAGGATCACCAAAGAGTCGTGTCTCTTTGTAAAAATCAAGAATAAGCGCGACCAAGGAAGCTGATTTTCCGTCAGTGTATATCCAGTTATCCTGTTCAGGAATGGTAAGTAGTTTAGCAAATAATGGCATGCGCTTTCTCATTTGACCCGTTATAGAAACCAGCGTATATGAATGCCAATATCACTTTGAAACTGATTATCTAACACTAAGCATAATCTGATATCAAGAATCATACGTGCATAAATGATGCTCTAATTAGAAACATGTCATGTATGCAATGTGGGTTTTAAAATAGACGCGTTTTGTGCATTGTAAGTGTATCCAAATTACCAAACCGTTGAATTACAGTGGGTAACGATGATCAATGTCCCATCTGCTACATTCATAGTTTATGAAAATACATGAGCACAGGGCGTGATGAAAATGGAGAATATTTATGTATGTAATTAACATTTGCATACCTCAAGAGCGTGACCATGAACGTATAAATTCTTCCGCCATGACCATGAGCGAGAGCATGAAAATGGAGCAGCTGCTCTTTCCTGATGCTTATGACCACGTGCATAATCAACAGCCGACTGCAGTGCTGTGTGTGATGCTTCATTGTTCGTTATGCAGCATCATTTCCTACAGATGGTATTGTTACAGAGTTGCGTGACACAAATTCTTAAAAAGTTTCATATAAAACAAAAGAAAACGGCTTATCATAAATTTACCTAAAATATAAGTTGTCGGCCCCAAATAGCATCGACAAAACCCTCACCTACACCCTCATTAAACAGCTTACATCCTCACCCCCAATTTGGGATCACTTATTAAGGCTGTTTAACTGAAGCAAACGTTGATCGGAAATCAGTATCTCACATTTGATTTAAGCATCGTATCCATTCAGGCTTCGATGCATAATAAAACATTTCTTGCATTTCTTTCAAAACACCAACAACAACCTTCTAATCTGTCAAAATCAGTTGGTTAGGCCAAAGTATTAGCGCTTTTGATCACCAATTTTGAAGATAGAATATAATTTGACGTACAAAATTATTAATAGACCGAAAGTAAAGAGAGTGGTGAAACTTCTAACGACTAATCGCTGACTTACCTGCACTAATCGCAAAAGGTAAGGAGTAATCAAATAACTAAATTGTCAAACAGCGCACCTACCTACGTTATCACATACCTTCATAAACTTCAGAGCGGCTCCTTTTGCGCAATCCAGAAATATTGTAACATTGACCAGCTACCTCTGCGACAAAAGGAAAGCATCATGTTAGGGTAACTACAAAGCCTTTGCATCCACGCATGTATGCATAAACTTTTTCCTTAAAATCATTACCGTGGCTCACCATTGAGTAACGGTTTCCTTTTGTGAGACGCCGAATTTTGAGAATGGATAGACCTATTCATAGGCGCAGAACTACCTGTGTCGTTCCAGATAACCCCCGATTGAAAGTCTAGAACGACCGCCCGTCTGGCAAGCCTGCAACCAATAAGAAAATAATAAGTCATAGGTTCAAAGTACCTGAGAATAAAAGTGTTAAGGGCAAAAGAGTATGTGACAATAACCTGTAAATGTAGAAACATCAGGGACCTGATGTTCCAAAGGTTCATGCGCCAAACCAATATTACCTGTGCCAAAATTGAACCCATACCAGGATTAGGCATTTAATTTAGTAATGACATTAAAAGATATGAATTTTATGATATAAACATACTTCCACTTAGATAAGGTGCTCATGAACCAACACGATATAATAAAATAGTAAATACACAAACCTTGAAGTTGCTCTTTTCTTGTCTGCTGATTCTCGGCAAACCATTTTGGCCTCGACTTCCTTGTTTGTCATCCTAACAGAATAAAAATGAACACATCAAGCTCTTCTTTTGCATCCTAACTAATAATTCCTACTTACATTCTTTATCTCTATATAAGATGAAGAATATACTAATAACAGATATTTGAACATTCATATTGCACACCGTTTCCTCATTGACATTCATTGGTAATCTAAGTGGTCACGTTATGTTTGTAATGTTTGATTGCCATGTTTCTGATCCTTATTGACATAATTGTACATCAAGCCATTGCTACCTATGTTACATGTTAATGCTCTGAGCCTGACATGGAGAGGCAATGTATTACACGTTTCCATCCACCACATAGTGACCCTATATTGAAAGGCAGTAACAAATAGTATAAATATTTTAAAATTTCCAAAACTATTACAAATTTGCTACACCCAATTTAAAAGAAGGTTAACGTGCCTAAGTATTAATTTATCCCAAAGTTGGGCCACCCAAGTAATATAGTCACAATTAAACAAAAGACATATGACGTACCTTTATAATAACTGAGGAGGAAAAACACGTATTTTCTTCAGATGAACTATTTTTGCTATATAACTGCAAATGCAAAATTGGTGTAGTAGTGTTAGAAGCCCCTAAGACAATTAATACTCACATATTATATATCTAAAAACTGATAACCTCAAACACAACAAATTTTTGCTTAGACATTTGATCGTACATTTGGTGTGCAACAAATTTCTTGCACAAAAACAACACCAAATTACATAAAGCCTTAAACTTTTCAATACCCAAATTACATTAACCAAATGAAGAACCACCAAAAACCCATCTCACAGTTCCATCTTTAAGCTGAAGATGGATACCTCTAGAATTTGAGAAAAAGCTTCGAGGTAGGTTATGTGTATCCTTGGGAAAAAGGCGGTTCGAGAGAAGTTTAAGCTACATACCTCTGATTTTCTTTTTTCCTATCATCGTCTTTTAGTCTTCTGAGCTTCCATCCTTCGATCATCAAACGATTATAATTGAGGCGTGTATGAGAGCTTCTAGGGTTCTCTAGATCTTTATGGTATATCCGAGAAGAAAAGCGGGCCAAGATAAACGGGATAATAGTAGATAGGTTGGGCTAGGAAACTGGGCCAAGATGTGACCCAAAATTTTGGCGGGAAAAGTGGTGCCGGCACCGTTTGGTCCTGGTTTAATATATACTTATAATAATTGTTTAAATAAGGTTAGGAAACACTTATTGATATGTTATTCTCCTAATCAAACTATAATGTAAACGTTTCTATAATTAAATCATACGAATTAGATTTTCTTTTGCAGAAGTTATAACCCATTGAGTTTATGCTGTTTTGTTAGCGAGCATTGAATTTATGTTCAATCACTCTACTTTTAGAACATTAGATATTCAAGAAACTGTATATGTGTTTGATTTAACATACAAAAAAAATACAATATTGCATAGATGTTTGTTATCACCTTCAGTTCATTTAAAAGTGGAAAAAAAAACAATTTGCAATGGAAAAAGCAGAATTGTTCATTTCTTACCAAATATTAACATTACAAAAGTAATTTTATTCAGAGACGAAATTTTTTGTATTTCTGACAAGTAAAATTTCTTTTGAATATGTCACAACATATACTTAATGGCCAAACTGCCACTTATAGGGATCTGTAATAGTTTTTGTAATCTTTTTTCCGAAAGGCCTAAAATTTTAGTACACTACAAAATAAATGACATTTGCTCACTAAAAGAAGTGTGAGCAAAAGATAAGAAAACAGTCACTAAATGCTAATTTCTCAACTCCCACTAAAGAAAAAAAGAGTAAGTAACAAAGGGATCACTAAAAGTCTTTTCTCACTAAAATTTAGTGAGCAAAAGTTCAAAAGATTTAGTGTCTAAAATTTTTTAGTCACTAAAGGGTACACCACCTTTCTAAAAAATCACTAAAATTACACAAATTTATTGCCGATTTCAGTCAGCAAAAGCTGACTTTGCAATGTACAGATACATATTGGCATATTGCATTTCTGGCAGAAATACAAATTGCATTCTCAAATTGCATTCTCAAATGTGCAGACTGCATTTCTAAACAAAACAAAAAATTTATTGCACAAATAAAAACTGCATTTCTCAAGTTATGTTCAAACACATCAATCTCTAAAACATTCTCAATCTCTAAAACAATCTCAAATCTCAAATGTACGAAACATGGTAACTGGAAAAGAACTCCGTACAGTTACCGAAGCCTAGCATTTACAAATAATAATAATAATAATAATAATAATAATAATAATAAAAATAAATAAATAAATAAATAAATAAATAAATAAATAAATAAAAAAAGTCTATGTACCCTGCATTTACAACTGGAAAATTGGACTCTGTACTAGAAAAATTGGTCTCTGTAACTGGAACTGGAAAAGACCATCTATGGTCTCTGTAACCTGCATTTACAAAATAAAAATTGGTGTATTAGTGCCTTATATAAATCTTGAATTAGGAAGAGCGTGCTAGCAACATAATGCACATGAGAAATAACTCAATTTACACATTTTAACAATAAGAAATAACTCGATTTTATATACACTGATCCAAAACAGCTTATTTACTGCAAAGCTAAATTCATAGAGAATTACATTACTAAGCTCTTCAATTAGTACCAATCAATAAAATAACAATTCATCAATTATAACAATAAGTAGTTCAATAAAACATCAATTGCAAAATTAGGTTAAACTCAATTTTACGATTATAATCAGTTATAACAATTATAACAATTAGTTCAAAATAGAACCAGAGATTAACCAAATGGATGTATCGAAGTCGACGGCAATGACGGAGAGAAAACGGATGGTGACGGTGTGACGATGGTCTGACGCCGTTAACATCGTCGGAGATCGTCTGTTAGGTTTTCAATTTTTTTATTTGAGATGAAAATGAGAAGTTTGGGGGAGTGGTGGAGTGGTGTTAGACTGTGAGCTACTATTTGTTTTTTGTATACTCCGTATAACTTACATATTTTGTTTAAACTTTTTTGTATTATTTTTATTTAGTGACTTATAAGAGTATTAGTAGGCAAAAGTTTTAGTGAGGAGATGTCATAAATTTTGTAGTGGTATTACAAAAAAGCTCCAAGCAGGAAAATAAACTACAAGACCCATCACGGGAATTAGACCAGTAAACTTCTTCGGCTGAAAATCTACTTGTTCCATTTTAAATTACGAGCTGACTGCTGAGCAACACATGCCATTCCAAAAGGACGAAAGCCGCTAAATTGATAGAAACAGATCTTCCTATCGGATCGCCATCACAGAATCAATATGAGTGTCAAGTGTCAACAATCTTGTTCCGCCATATCCATATAATTTAAATCAAATGATACAAAAATAGACTCCTTGCAATATTAATCTTGAAATAAAATAGTTTTCTAGAATCTGGAAACATTGAAAATCAGTCAACAACATAAAGTTTCTTGTTTTTTTTCTGAGGCCCAACAACATTAGATTAGCAGCCAATAATGCTTTCTGTCGTACATATTTATATATCATTCCAAACATATATTCTATAGGTTTGTTCCCTATTTAAAATTTGAAACTATTAAATATGTGAAAACAAAATTTACTGTAAAAATGCCCTTTTGAGGTGGCATTTATCACGAAAAAACAAAATGCGCGCCTTTTCTCATTGATTTTGCTATCACAAATTCACAATAATTTTCTCCATGACAAAAACAGATGATTTGTGAACATCTTGAAGAGGATTTTTGATAATGCGTAGGTGTGAATGTGTGATGGCTGATATGTTTTTTCACTCTTAAAAGAATGTTAGGTTCAAAAATCATAATGATATATGCAGAAAGCAGTGTTGTAGAGATAAATACAACCAACGATAAACATGAATCAAACCAACGTGTAAGATTTTATTTGAGGGGGCGATGCATGCGCCAAGAGAAGGTTTTGATAACTCTACATATTGATCGAATATGAAACAAATGCACATGACAGAATCATGATGTATGTGTAGCTTATATATGAATGCAACAGGTTCTTAAGGTTGGCGACGTGTTGGGTCTTATCTAGATGTCTGCTATAATGGATCATTAGCATTCTAGAAATCTAAAGTTTGTTTTTTTTGATGTCTGCTATAATGGATCATTAGCATTCTAGAAATCTAAAGTTTGTTTTTTTTTTTTTTTTTTTTTTTTTTTTTTTTTTTTTGAAACTAGACATTGATATCCAGGGTAGACTATATAAGCCTCCAATGTTTTAGAGATTTCGATCTCGACAGTAATTCGCAAGTGCAAAACTTTGTTTAAATTGGGACGGACCTTCAACACCAAATGTACATACGTCTTCACAATTATTTTTCTTAACTATTTAAGAGGTTAAATGTTTTCTCAATTATCAAAAAGAATTTGTACAATCTCTGCATGAGACTATTTCAAACCATAAAATGCTAAATTCCTTGCATGGACACTTGTGGGGATCTAAAAAGACGAGACTAGAAGCCATCAATTGTCATAACTCAATAATAACATTCCTACTTTACTAGAAGAGTAATTTATTATCCCATGAAGCACATGTCAAATCTTATAATACATTCTTTTAAATTGCCATTTTCATTTAATAAAACTATCCTTATTGCAAACAAGCAGAATATTAAATAAAGTCGATACAACAATCCCGCAAATGATGATCTATGTTGGATTCAGTCAAATGTATAAAGAAATATATATCTTATAAACTGATTATATATAACAGTTTATGCTCAGTTTGTTTTAACTAAATTCACTTTATTAGTTAATATCATTATGTATATTAAGTGTTGTAGTAAGTGGAAGAACAGATTATGTCTTTGTTTTGACTTTTTCTTCTATTGTATACTCCGTATTTTTTACTTTGTAAGCTTGAAGACTGACTTTCTTTATATATGTTGAATGTAACATAGAAAAATTCGGCTATATAAAACTAATGTAAATTCTCTCTATTGCAATACGGATTTACATTTCTGGTGAATGTCAACTTCTTTGAATTCAGTTCATTAAAACTCAGTCAAATTTACAACATCCATCCATACAATGGTGTGAGCTTGGCTTATAACAAGTCAAACAAATAGGCTAGCTCATTCAAACCCAATCAATGTTTTTGACAAGCTAGTTCACAAGCCTCACTATTTTTATTCATATTTTTTTCCCTCTAAATCCCTTATTACGTTAATTCAATTGTTCTTTAATCTCATTATGTATATTCAGTTAAGTGTTGTAGTAAGTGCCTTCAAAAATAATACTCGGTAATAATGATAATAATAATAATAATAATAATAATAATAATAATAATAATAATAATAATAATAATAATAATAGAAGAAATGAGGAAGAACTATTCAAAGCATTGAGTGAAAAAATTAAGAACAGATTGGTATCCATCAGAGTAAAGAATTTTGTAGCAGTGCAGAAAATTGAATGTGCCTGAAATGTGAAGTTTATGAAGAAAGATCATGGGAAGACTACTTAATGCTGATTTAGCCATGTTACTAGAAAGGGTGAGTTTAATAAACTTGTGATTTAGAGTTTATCTCTTGTTTGAGTTTAATTCCCTTGAGGTGCGCTTCGTTTATCTATCCTTGTATTAAAGTTTATTAAAATTTGCTTCCGCATCGCCTATTTGTTGTTTATAGTTTTAAGGGGTGCTTGGAAATTGTCGGATTCCTTTTAAAAGTTGCTTATTTTGTACATACTGAATTTGAAGTAATATATTTCACCTTTTCATCAAAAAACTTATTCGTTAATCTATAGCTAGGAGATTAATTTAAAAGCGAGATTTTCAAGGTCTAAATTACCAACAAAACCTTTTTAATGAATTTTAATTATCAAAGTAAATATATACAACAAACTCGTTTCTTATAATAAAATGGTATGCATTTTCTAAATCTTAGGGTTCTAATTGTCCAATTTGGCCTGCCTCCACTCAAAATTTAATTCACCATTAACTTCATTTTCAAAGTCAAAATAAAAAACCAAACAACAAACAATCAAAGTCTTGCTACACTATATTCTTACAAGTCGAATTAGACCGGCGCTTTAAGTTTAATTACCATTGCCCACAAATATATTCATAGTTCACACATCTGTCCCTCTATATATACCAACTTTTAAGTTCAACCACTCTCATAGTTGGATCCTAATTAAAGACGTACACACATACATGTAGTGGCACAAGCTTTCAAATCAACGACCACCTACAATATTCCATTTCAATATAATATCTATCGAGATACATGAACACGACCATGTTCAAAAGCCTTGGTTGATAAGAAGAAGATCGAAGAGAGAGCTAGTTTTTTTTTGGGTAAAGGGGAGTAATCCTGCACCCTGGTAAAATAAGAGAGAGCTAGCTTTAGCATGGTTTCGAGGCGTTTAGACCTTTTTCTTGTTGTGATGATTGTAATATCGATATTGGCTTCATCGTTAACTACAGAGGCAACCAGGCTACTCACCGAAGATGATTGGTTGGACAAATATGAAAGATTGTTGAAACATAGACTCCCACGAGGGCCGGTGCCACCTTCTGGTCCATCTCTATGCCATAACGCTCTTGATCCATACAAACAATCCAAGTTCGCGTCTACTGAAGATCAAAGCTATTGTCCATAATCTTGCTTTTAGGGTTTGTACAAGCTTTCGTTTGTTTTGCCTACTAGATTTTTTTGTAGATTATATATATATTTTGATTCAAAGAACTCATGAATCCGAGTTATTTTTCTTCTTTTCTGTGGCTAGCTATAAGTTGCTTGAACACTGGTAATCTACATGCACTGATCGAAATCATAACGAGGTTGATCTCTAACCTTTTTTTTTGTTGTTATTATATACGGAGTATATCTTTTTATGTTGCTCTAAACACTGTTTTGTTTTACTATTTATGATTATGCATGTATTTATGTTCATTTGCCAATATATATTATATATATCAAAATCAAAATTGGAGTTTGCCTGAGTTGATGAAATTTTTTATCTCATGACTTGTGGGTAAGAATGTAAGATGCAAACTATAATTCATTTAAAAATTGAATGTGTTGGGCATGGTTGTGTTCAGGAGAATTTTTATATGATAAAATATAAAGATAAATGGAAAAGTAGTGGTGTTTTGTTGAAAATAACATGTTAGTTAAAAATGTCATTTTCAAGCATGGCTTATAAGAAAATTATGATATAATGCCATAATGGTAATTAGTATATAACACAGTTTTAACTTAAATTTTGTTACATGTCAAAAACTCATCATATTTAATGTTTATTTTGTCAAGTCTTTATTAAAAGCATTTGAATTAGTTAAATATGAAAAAGTTTAGAAATTCATAACATGATCCTTATGAATTTGGTCACTAGGCGATGACAAACCCTCTCTACTTTAATTTCCTTTAACTAAAAGTTGGTGAAATCTATACATCTAGCTAAAAACGTCTACATCCTTGGTCTTTTGTCAAACATCCACTAATCAAGATTATATTTAGGAAGAAGATTATAATGTTACACCATTACCTTTTGAATAGTGTAAAATTATACATTTCTANGCCAATATATATCTCAAAGTTAAACTTGGAGTTCGCCTGAGTTGATGAAATTTTTTATTTCAAGACTTGTGGGTAAGAATGTAAGATACAAACTATAATTCATTTAAAAATTGAATGTGTTGGGCATGGTTGTGTTCAGGAGAATTTTTATATGATAAAATATAAAGATAAATGGAAAAGTAGTGGTGTTTTGTTGAAAACAGCATGTTAGTTAAAAATGTCATTTTCAAGCATGGCTTATCTGAAAATTATGATAATGCCATAATGGTAATTAGTATATAACACATTTTTCACTTAAATTTTGTTACATGTCAAAAACTCCTCATAATGTTTATTTTGTCAAGTGTTTATTAAAAGCATTTGAATTAGTTAAATATGAAAAAGTTTAGAAATTCATAACATGATCCTTATGAATTTGGTCACTAGGCGATGACAAACCCTGTCTACTTTAATTCCTTTAACTAAAAGTTGGTGAAATCTATACATCTAGCTAAAAACGTCTACATCCTTGGTCTTTTGTCAAACATCCACTAATCAAGATTATATTTAGGAAGAAGATTATAATGTTACACCATCACCTTTTGAATAGTGTAAAATTATACATTTCTATACAGTAAAACATATACTCGTATATTCTTTATACACGTTTCGCCAAAAGCTATATATATGTGTATGAAATTGCTCTCCTTTATATGTTTGAGAATGTGTTTTTGGCGAGAACACGTTGAGAGGGAAGAAAAACCTTTACTAATTCATGTTAATACTTAATAGCTTATGTCTTTAGATATGAGAGGCCTAACATCTCTCTCATATATTCGGGTAAAACAGTGAAACTTATATACGCAATTAAATGTGAAAATGATGCCAACTTATTTGACTAAAAACGATATGCAGTAATCGTCCAATAAAATTAATAGCCGACTTCTTTTGCTCTACATCAAATTTAATGTTGCTATTGAAATGCTGATCGACGTGCCAATTTATATTATTATATACATAGAATCTGGAAAATGGTATATAGAGCCGGTTTTAGAGAATGTTTCGCGTAGGTGCTCTTTGCATTCAGTAGTTAAGTGTGTTTATTACTCGTAATTACCAATTAGTATTACAAGTATGTTAAACTTACTAATTGTGATGATGTTTCATTCAAATATTACACTCTACCTTAGTCTTCATCAAGTGAATACAGATTTTGTTCCCAGCTCACCAATCTTCAAGTTTAGTCATTGAGCATATTTTCCTCTCTTGGACACCAAACTTGATTATTATGTATTCGCTTTTATTCACGAAGAAATGTAACCATTGAAGATCCATCAAGATTGATGATTGCTATATGTACAATGGGAAGTGATTGGCACACTCCCATAATTTATTTGCACACTTCACTGACCGCATTAGACAGTTGTATTTTAAGTACAACATGCTTTAACTGTTTGTACAATTGAGTGTGCCAATAACTTTTGAGAGTTTGTGAATCACTTCCCATATACAATAGTGACACTGCTTTCTCAGTTTGAGTTTTCTTATCTTCCACATTGTCCAATGTTCTTCTTTCTCACTCTAAAAGAAATGTGATACTAAAAGGGAAATTTGATGAAAGTCGCTCCATTATACACCTCTAATTTTGTTATGTTTTACTTTCTAAAAAGCATACTGTTCAATCCAGAATACTTTCCTCTTTAATTTGAAATCGATTTCGGCATGGTTTCGAGCCAAAAAGTCGTTAAATTCCACGATACGTGACGATAGATCTACAACACTCCGCGATGATTGTGATGGAAGCCACGACTCTTTTGGTGCATTTATGGCCTGAACTGTCGATCACAAAGATCTTTTCTCACGCTTTGAGATGTTGTCATTTATTAAAGATATCGTTGCAAGTCGAAAAGACACAATATCACGTGACAGTGTGACACTACAATTATAACTAGCAGTGTGTTTGAGATATTTTTTCATGGAGTACTTTCTTTTCATTTCATGCATATCCCTACACAAAATGGCTTATTAGTTAGTAACTATTACATTTTTGACAATAACGCATTCATTAGTTTCATTAAGCCTTTATCACTATACGGATGGCTTATTAGTTAGTAACTATTACATTTTTGACAATAACGCATTCATTAGTTTCATTAAGCCTTTATCACTATACGTCGGTAGAGGGTCTCATATCCAATCATCGTAGTGGTAGCATTCCATTTTTATTTCGTCGAAGATCGGAGTATAGAATGTAAAGATGAGTTGCTTGTGTACCGTGACTCCAGAAAATCAGTACGGAAGCTGTTCGGCAAATCACTTCTAGAAGGATCTTCAGCTTTCGAAATGACGAAGTCAAAATGTTATCAATTCAGGTCAGACCCTCGATGATTTGGAGATTCGTAAAGGTTTGCAATAAGAAAGAAGAGCATGAAAATACACACCTGAATAGTCTCAATTTCAAGCGTTTAATTGTGCTTGTTATTCTTTTTGACAGATGTATCCAATATATCACGGATATGTAATCGTACTTTATTTGTTAATGTTAATGCAATATTTTCTTGATGTGTTTTATAATTTGTTTTCTTATTATAAATGTTTTTTAGATGCAACAAATATAAACCAAGTAGCGAATATTTAAAACATAACTTTTGAGTACCAATAGTGGTCGACATTTGATGCTTATTTTCTAGATCACGTTTTAAATTTATAATTACTCGTTTACCTATGATCTACTAATGCACTAACGGGCAATGTACCCGATCCTGTGTAGTTTAGTAATTGGTAAAACCGAGGTCGTCCCAAGAGTTATTGGCAGAGTCTAATTTAAGTTCTAATTGTCACGAAAATGATTTTAAGATTAATTAACTAAGTAATAAAACTGAAATGAAATGTGAAGATAATCAATGGAGAAGAATGTGCTAACCTAGTTACTACTTTATCATGCAATGATATTGTTGATACATAATCTGGCGCGGGCTGGATCCAACGACTATCCCTGGGCCGTTCTTCGTTTTCTCGAGCCCTGAGTAGACCTGTCAACAAAGAGAACCCGTTAGGAGTGGACCCGAGGCCGTAGCCCCGGGATCCACCTCCGACGGTCAAGTTAGTATTGATGCGATATAGCATACAAGAGTTAGGTTTAGAGTAACCTGTCGTGTTGTGTTGTGAAGGGAATCCCAGCCATATATTTATAGGGCATGGAATAGGGTTTAGGCGTAGAGTGGGCCGCTGTCTGCCGGGCCTGGCCTATTCCAGACTATACGTCCACAAGCCCCCCAAGTCTAGTGTGACATAGTGCATGGCTATGTTATGCTAGAATTAAGTTCTGTTCATGGCCGCGTAGGCCCAATCAACCATGACGGCATGGCCCATGTGTGCGCATAGGACGGACTATACTACGCAGCCCAAATGCGACAGTGCGCACTGGTTGTCTCAGAGGCGCAGTCCTTTTTAGCCCATTAGACTATATCCGAATCCGCGACCTTGTAGGCGCGTCCGTGGTGACCATGTTCCATCCTGAGTAACACCCGTTCTTACATGACGGGGAGGGATGCGCATATGCTAGGTTTCCCGCCACAGTGTGATAGTAAAGACCCCGTAAGAAGAACACGTAGTTCTATAGTTGGGGTAACACTGACATTGCGATTGTGAGAGTCTCACAATGGTGAAGGTGGATCTCGTATGCTGCATCCTGGGTAAGGGCGTACCTTTTGTACCAGTAGCGATGCAGCATGGTGCGACAGAAGACATGCTTCTGTGGCAAAGGTGCGCGCTGTGCGCGACAAGGAGGTGCGAACATTACATCCGTCTTTACAACCGACAGAGGACGTCTCCCCTGCGGCAAGATGGTGCGAATATTTAAATCCGTCTTTGTACCGGGCTTGCAATACCTCTTACGTACGATCTGCTTCCAAATATACCTGAGTGACGCGTACGGAAACAGTGGTATTATATACCCTGGTATCCCCCCAAGTTTGATGGTGCTACTCGTGTAGGAGCATTAAACTCTGTTATTCAAATCCTGAAAAACACTTAATGCAAATATTAAAAGTATATGCCGCGAACCGCAACATATAAAACCTAATGAAGTAAAAGATTAGCGTGAAACAATATATAGCACATAGCATGTGAAATTAACACATAAGAGAAGTAATAGTGCGAATTACACCTATCGTGAGGTTTTACAAACTACATAAATATTAAACCGAATGGACGCACCGGGACCGCGACTAATAGTTTCAATCGCGCGCACAGACGCAGATGGATGTATCGTGACCGCATAGACTCGAACATTTGTGGATGATCGCAGATGAACATAAGGTGACCACGGATTTTGTCCAGTGCGCTCATGGCGATTGACTAGCATCGTTGTGCCTGATCAATGTGCTCATGGCGCTTAATCTGTGAAGATGTCCGAACGCACGGCCTAACGCGGGTAGATTTATCGTGACTGGGTTGTTCGAACATGAAAACAAGCGCGAACAGGCATACCAACCGTAAAAATATTATGTGCGCGAATTAATTCACGACTAAAAGAAAAAGTAGGTCCGATCGTGCGGACTTAGTGCGGCTATAGGTAAAATCGTGTTTACCAAGTTTTAAAAGATTTACATAAAATCTTTTTTAATGTAAAATTTTATTTACATTAAAAGATAAAGTACGCATATAGTAATAGTTGCTTTTATTAATGAATATTGAGGGCAATTTCTTAGTTAATGGGATCATGTTTTCAAGATAATTGTAGGTGTACACTATACGTCCACGCATATACGAGGGTTTCGGCTTTTGAACTCGATGGTTGCTTTCCGGTGATGTGAGAGCACGAAACTTGTCGTAGTTATGTCCCACGGATGGCGCCATCTTGTTGATACATAATCTGGCACGGACTAGATTTGACGACTCTCCCTAGGCCGTTAGTCGTCTTCTCGAGCCCTGATTAGACCTGTCAACAAAGAGAACCCGTTAGGAGTGGACCCGAGGCCGTAGCCCCGGGATCCACCTCCGACGGTCAAGTTAGTATTGATGCGTTGTAGCATATAAGAGTTAGGTTTAGAGTAACCTGTTGTGTTCTTGTTGTGAAGAAAATTCCAGCCCTATATTTATAGTACATGGATTAGGGTTTAGGTGTAGAGTGGGCCGCTGT
Source organism: Artemisia annua (assembly GCA_014162995.1). NCBI lineage: Eukaryota > Viridiplantae > Streptophyta > Magnoliopsida > Asterales > Asteraceae > Artemisia > Artemisia annua. The sequence goes on along the minus strand of LBNU01002695.1, from coordinate 79,138 downwards.
CTATCGGGCTTGGCCCATTCCAGACTATACGTCCACATCCACTATGGATAAGATTTCACTAAGAAAGGAGAAATGCTTAACAGAACCATCTTGCCTATGTATAGTGTTGATATATCCTCTACCCAATCCTAGTGGAGTAAGTTCCCATCTCACCAGAGGAACCCAAAGAACATGATCATCATCATCATCCTCAGCAAACTCAATAAAAGAACTATCCTCTGCTGGGAGAGCCAAAGCTTTGGTCTTCCTCTTTCTTGCAAGCCTCTTCTGTCTTTTGCCAGGTGTAGAAGAAGGTGAAGATTCTTTGACATCAGGAGCTGTTGTGGACTCAGGACCAGCATCTGTAGTTGGATGAGAGGAACCTTCAGGAGCAAGTACCTCTGAGCCATCAGCGGGAATTGTTTCTTCCTCATCAGTAGGATTAGATGACTGAGCAGCAGCATCCATATCAGATTGAGACACCTTAGGAGGAATAGATTGCTCTGTAGCATCAGCAGGAACAGAATTCTCTGTATCAACCTTTGTTGCAGAAGCAGATTGGGAACCGATAATGCGTGGTTTTGCAACCTTACAACAGGTTTTACCTCTCGAGGGATCTCAAAAGGCTTACAACCCCAACAGGCAGTGTACCTAACCGATGTAGTATAGTGTAGTGGTAAGTACGGGGGATTGATCGTTCTCCAAAGGGAATAGTGTTCGTTAGGTATGAAAAGCTACTCTAATTAGGTCTAAGGGTGAGGGAAGATTATTTTTGTATTTTTTTATATTTTATGAAAGCAAGTAAAATCTCGGGTTTGAAGGAGTGGGCGGAATTAGTTGCTAGCCAACTAACCCAAAAACTACTATTGCAAATAAAATAAAATAACTAAAACTAAGTGGTTGTGAAACTTATATGGAGACAAGTGTGTTTACATAGATTTCCTTACTCCCTAACTATCTTTTACCGGTTGGTTAGTATGTATTAATTGCGTGGATGACGGTTGTATTCCTAAACACCATTCGTGGGGTGGCGTACGTACTTCCCCAACTCTATAAGCTCCTACTTCACTCCTATGTCGAGCCGGCTAAGAAGCTCCTAACATGGGATCATTAGAATTCGTTCATGCATTAAATACAACCATAATAACCTAGTACGCATTGGTTCATGTTTCTTAAGACGTTCAAGCAAGTTACCGTATAGGAGGTTAGCCAGTTTTCTTAAACCTAACATCGATAAACAATCATCCAATACAATTAATAACACACCAACAACCAATAATCAATAGTTAGGTTTTATTAGATCTAAGCAAACACAAGATAAATTTAGCCTAGCATGTTAATTGAAAGACAAGCACAAGATATAATTAACCAACACATAGACATATTGATTAATTTGAAGGGAGACTTATCTTTAATTGAACATGGAAGAATCAAGGTTGAAAAACCCTTGAAAAAGCTGATAAAATCGTCTAGGGTTTGTTCCCAAAAAGTTGCACACTAATGAATGATAAATAGAAAAGTATATATAGAAAATACATTCTGACGGCATCAGGTTATAGGCTCTAATGCCGTCAGCTCGCCGCCATTAGGGTTCTCGGATCACCTAGATCCATCTCTGACGTCGTCACGTACAAAACTGAGCTGGGCCGTCTCTCTTTAACTTAACACCTGACGGCCTAGGATCCATAACACCTGACGCCGTCAGGTATTATTTTCACATTTTCTTCTTAGGGCGTCACGTATAGTCAGAATCCACTCCTTTGTCTTGGTTGGCTGACGGCGTCACCTTGTGACTCTGACGCCGTCAGGAAGAATTTCCAGCATTCTTTTGAGACTTTGTCGTTTTCTTCACTTTATGCTCCAAAAACGTCCAAAATGAGGTGTTTTCCAGAATTCTTCTCAAAAGTACCTAAAATGACAAAAGGAACGATTTAAGGCAATATTTCATCATATTATCACGAATTAGGGCTTAAATGAGCCCCTAAAATTGGTACACTTTTCACCTCATCAAATACCCTTACACTTGAGATTTGCTTGTCCTCAAGCAAATAGGCTTTTATTCCAATCAAAATATGAGTTAGGGGTCATTTAACACTAATATAAAAGTAATTACAACAATTAGTTACTCGACCCTAATCATAATAAGCACGAAAATCATACACTAGGACCTCACAAATAGTGTTTGGATACTCTCATCTCTCGGGTGTTATAAACCTATACAACTACATTTGAAATGGAATAAAATCACTCACTACCTGTCATAGCAAATAGATTACCATAGGCTTGGGAGAGGATCAATTACTCCTCCGCTAGGCGTAAGCACCTAAGATAAACTATTAAAGAGGGCTTTCCAAAGGGTTGTAATGTAAGGTGTAGGGATATGATAAACACGGTTTGGTTGGAATAAAGGGTATTTTACTGGTGGAAAGTTAATTATCATGATCAAATACATGTACTATACAATGTTGCTAAGCCAAGACTCGACTCAACTTAAGCTAAAAACGAAATAACAAAAACATAAACAAACATAAAAAGAAACAGGATGGTAGTAAGTATATTTTTTCTACTTCTCTTTTTCTCATCTCTTTTTCCCCTTACACTTGAACTTTTACATACTTTACAAATAACTAATCTAATGACTCGAATTAAGATAATCGAAAAACTTGGAGTACTTTTTATTTAGCACAAATGGGGGTAATAGTGTTGTTCTTCCCCATTACTCCATTACACTAGTACTTTACCCATGAGTCCCAATCGTCCCAAAACAATATGTACAAGATATGACTCGACTTAGCAACCATGTAATCAATTAGATAATTAACAAAGGTTTAACACAGATGTTGTCACAATAATGCACTAAAGATGAGTGCATACAAGGTGGGCTAAGGCGATTTTGGTGTACATTTAAGTGGGGTGTAACAAATTCTCACTTTAATTAAGATGCTCAAAGGTCGAAACGAAAAGATAGGCTCTGATGGGTGTACTAGGGGTATCGTGTACCAAAAATGGGTACAACGCAAAGGGTGTGGAAGAATTACTTGACCAATGTAGCCAATGTAATTATAACACAAACACGGGTGTAAAATAAGGGGTTAATCCTAATGCCTCTTATCATGTAGTGGATCTAACTACACGAATGTAGTCTCACTTGTGGATTTGAGATGGTCCTAACGCAAGTTCTAGAATCTAAGTGCTACCGGTACACACATCATAGCATAAATGCTTTTCCTACCAATTCTAGGGGCGAACCTCACATATTTGGGGTGGAAAATTTTTTAGTGGTAGGGTTTTTGTGCTAGTCATATAATTTCCTATCCATGAGACGCTTATTAGGACCAAAGTTTCACTTCTAAATGTTGTAAAAAATTTTAAATTGGCGCTAAAATTGCCCTAACAAATATTTCTCTCGGTTTTATTACAAATTTACTATCAAACAAACAAAAATCAAGCGCAATTGCATTCTCTAAGGTGTCTTCATTTCCCCCCCTTACACTTAAACCGAACATTGTCCCCAATGTTCACATAAAAGATGTAAAAGTAATGAAAATGAAAGAATGAAACAAATACTCCCCTGATTCGTTTGGTGTGGATAGTGAGGTAACATGGTTAGATCTTCTTCCAAGAAAGATGAACGCTCAAAGCTTCCCTTCCGAAATATAAATCATCTCCTTGTCCAAAATAACCTGTTAACCTGAAAAACAATAAAGGCGAACCTCGCGTAAAATCGGCGGTATAATCTATAATAGGATATAATGCTTGTGGAATGAATGTTTTTGCAGAATTCCTGGAGATTATAAGTTAGAGAATTAACAAAACTTTTTATGATTCCGGAAGAAAAACAAAACTTTCAAAAATTTCAGAAAATTACTGCCTGACGCCGTCAGGTTGTAATGCCTGACGCCGTCAGAAATGATCTGACAGAATTCTCATGTTAAGTTTCCGATAAACTTTTGGAAAAACTATACCTTTCTTCCTGGAATTCCTGCAAAAACATCATTATGACTCGATACAAGCATTTGACTCAAACAAGTACTAATATGCATGTTAATTTACATTGTTACGATTCATGTTCATTCGTTCTTATAAACCGATTTAGATTTCCCTTACCCTTATCTTTTGCAAAATACCTTTATATGTAGTTAAGACGAAGTTAAAAACAAAATAAAGCATTTTCACAAGTTAGTTTTTGAAGCATGAATCAATAACAAGAAAAATAACATACACACGGAAACAAATAAAATCAAACAAACAAATAAATAAACACAGAGCAAATAAAGCTTGGGTTGCCTCCCAAGAAGCGCTTTTCTTTATTAACGAGTCTTGTAGCTAGACTCAAAGTCACGTGCTCTCATCTAGTGTCACTAATGCTCACGTATCCAAGCGTGAGCCACCTAATTGTCGCCTCATCCTTCTTATAATCATCATTAAGATCTAAGCATCCGTGATAGTACCTCTTATTTTTTTCATGGGGGTACTTAAGTCCTTTTCTAATATCGTTCTCACTCAATATACCACAGGGGGGAAACCTATTACATTTCTCAATAGAAAAGTTTTTATACCTAGGGTGTGCACGGGGCATTTGATAAACAAAATCCTCATCCCCATCTGAGAATGTAATTAACCCTTCCATTAGTTTTTCATCTAAGTTGGTTAACCTTTTGAAGGGCTTCCTGAATACAACTTGTGTAAAGTCACTATCAATAAACTCTCTTAGATCTTCTATAACCATAAAGTCTGTTTGATAGGTAAAGCTTCCTACAAACACATGCAATGTCTTAGCCCTAGCAACTATATTATCTCCTTGATATTCTAACTCATTTACCATGATTTTATTGTATTCAGCACGCGAAATAATGTTCATGGGCAAAGATGAGTTAAGGTAGGCGTCAAAGCTTCTAAATCCAATTTTGCAGGGGAATTGCATGTTAAACAAACTATCTTTCTCAATCTTTGTTCTAGGGTCAACATAATTTAGAGGGTTAGCTCTTTATCTCCTTCAGGATCATCTACTACTTCCCCATTCCCTAGGTCTTCATCGGAATCCAACGAATAGTAAAAAGGGCCATTTTCATGGTCGGTGTCATGGTCAGATTCGTCCATATCAGAATGGTTGTCACAGTGATGATCGGGTGATAGGTTTGGTGGGTTTTCGTTTTCAACAATAGGGGGCAGGTTGGGTAACTGAAAATTCCTACGGTGGAAAACACGAATAACAGGGATCAAATGATCAATATTACTCATGAAGAAGTATTACGAACAAAGGCACAAAGAATAAGATAGACTAAAGAGAATCCTAGAAAAATAAAATAAAAATCTCACTAGAAAGGAATCTAGTGAGTAGACCTAATAAAATAAAAATTCAACCTAAACAATAACTATTCCCCGGCAGCGGCGCCAAAAACTTGATGCGTGGTTTTGCAACCTTACAACAGGTTTTACCTCTCGAGGGATCTCAAGAGGCTTACAACCCCACCAGGCAGTGTACCTGACCGATGTAGTATAGTGTAGTGGTAAGTACGGGGGATTGATCGTTCTCCACAGGGAATAGAGTTCATTAGGTATGAAAAGCTACTCTAATTAAGTTTAAGGGTGAGGGAAGATTATTTTTGTATTTTTTTTATATTTTATGAAAGCAAGTAAAATCTCAGGTTTGAAGGAGTGGGCGGAATTAGTTGCTAGCCAACTAACCCAAAAACTACTTTTGCAAATAAAATAAAATAACTAAAACTAAGTGGTTGTGAAACTTATATGGAGACAAGTGTGTTTACTTAGATTTCCTTACTCCCTAACTATCTTTTACCGGTTGGTTAGTGTGTATTAATTGCGTGGACGACGGGTGTATTCCTTAATACCATTCGTGGGGTGGCGTACGTACTTCCCCAACTCTATAAGCTTATACTTCACTCCTATGTCGAGCCGGCTAAGAAGCTCCTAACATGGGATCATTAGAATTCCCTTATGCATTAAATACAACCATAATAACCTAGTACGCATTGGTTCATGTTTCTTAAGACGTTCAAGCAAGTTACCGTATAGGAGGTTAGCCATTTTTCTTAAACCTAACATCGATAAACAATCATCCAATACAATTAATAACACACCAACAACCAATAATCAATAGTTAGGTTTTATTAGATCTAAGC
>LBNU01002695.1:53828-72867 GCA_014162995.1 Artemisia annua | reverse complement strand
AGTACGCATTGGTTCATGTTTCTTAAGACGTTCAAGCAAGTTACCGTATAGGAGGTTAGCCATTTTTCTTAAACCTAACATCGATAAACAATCATCCAATACAATTAATAACACACCAACAACCAATAATCAATAGTTAGGTTTTATTAGATCTAAGCAAACACAAGATAAATTTAGCCTAGCATGTTAATTGAAAGACAAGCATAAGATATAATTAACCAACACATAGACATATTGATTAATTTGAAGGGAGACTTATCTTTAATTGAACATGGAAGAATCAAGGGTGAAAAACCCTTGAAAAAGTTGATAAAATCGTCTAGGGTTTGTTCCCAAAAAGTTGCACACTAATGAATGAAAAATAGAAAAGTATATATAGAAAATACATTCTGACGGCATCAGGTTATAGGCTCTAATGCCGTCAGCTCGCCGCCATTAGGGTTCTCGGATCACCTAGATCCATCTCTGACGCCGTCACGTACAAAACTGAGTTGGGCCGTCTCTCTTTAACTTAACACCTGACGGCCTAGGATCCATAACACCTTACGCCGTCAGATATTATTTTCACATTTTTTTCTTAGGGCGTCACGTATAGTCAGAATCCACTCCTTTGTCTTGGTTGGCTGACGGCGTCACCTTGTGACTCAGATGCCGTCAGGAAGGATTTCTAGCATTCTTTTGAGACTTTGTCGTTTTCTTCACTTTATGCTCCAAAAACGTCCAAAATGAGGTGTTTTCCAGAATTCTTCTCAAAAGTACCTAAAATGACAAAAGGAACGATTTAAGGCAATATTTGATCATATTATCACGAATTAGGGCTTAAATGACCACCTAAAATGGGTACACTTTTCACGTCATCAACCGACAACAGAAATAGATTGCTGAGAACCTTCAGCATCTGTAGTAGGGACCTCAACCGGCACAGAAGAGTCAGGAGAAATGGTATCTGCAGTGGATCCTCCAAGTGTAACTTCAGGCTGTGCATCAGCAGAATCCTCTATAGGCTTGGAGACAGCAGAAACAGAAGAGTCAGTAGAAACAACTTGAGGAGCATCAACAGTATCAGCAAACTTCAACCTTTTTGCTGCAGGAGCATCCAAAACACCTACATGGCTCTTTAATCGCTGATTAGCTGGAATGCAAGACCTACGAAGAGTTGTGAGAATCTTATTGTATTCTTCAACTAATTGAGGATGTTTCAACCCCCATACTTGCTTCCTATTCAAGCTAGAACCATAAATAGCAAAACTCTGATTCCTGACAAAATTCCTCATATAATCTGTCATTTGTGCCTGTGTCATAGGCTTCTCCCTCTTAGCTCTAACCTTTCTTTCTGCCTCAGCCTTCTTCTTTTGTGCCCCCAAGGCAACCATTTGTTGTACATAATCCTCCATATCAAAATTAGTACCAAAGACTCTCTGAGCTAACCTTCGATTAGCAACAACTTGTGAAGCAAGATTATCCTAAGTTTCAGGAGTAAATTGTGTGGAAAGCTCATCCAACTCCCTCTGTCTCTCAGCAGTTAAAGGAACTTGTGCTGGATACCCAAGCTTATCCAAGTCCTCTTGGAGTTTCCTTGCCATTATTTCAGATAGCCTCAACTCCTTTTGCCTCTTAGCTTCAGCAGCCAACTCTTTAGCTTCCAAATCAGTCGCTACTTTTTCACTTAGCCTTTCCAGTTCAAGTTATTTCTTGGACTTTTTCCAAGGTGGAAGATCTGATTCATTCATGACAGCTTTACCGTTGTCAACACCAGTAGAAACAGATTTAGCAGGTTTATCCGTAGAAACACCAGTTGGATCCATAGAAACCTCTGAAGGAACTTCAATATCAGGTATAGTGATAGGTGTGACAGTAGGAGGAACTACTGAAGTGTCAGTAGAATCTGCAACAGGGGAAACCTTTGCAGAATACTGGTCACCAGAAACATGAGGCAAGGTATCAACAAACACTTGCACTCCTTGATCAGTAGAATCCAAGGTAGCATCATTAGTAGAAATTGTCTATGAAGGTTCAATAGCAGGAGTATCTTAGGAAGTAGAGACATCAACATCCATTGAGGTACCACCATCAGCAAAATCCAGTTGAATCACTGGATCAGCAGTTTGATCTGTCTTGTTGAGATATTGTCTCTTCTTTCTCCTTTGAACCAAGATAAGTGCCTTTGCCTTTGACTTAGGTGCATCAGCAGGTTTAGGTTTAGGACAGGGTGTTTTCTGAGCCAATGATGCTTCTGCTAACACAAGAAGAGAGTCCATGTGTTCTGTATTTGGTCCAACCTCTGAATCATTCACATTATCCATGCTCCTCTTAGTCCCATGTTGAGCTTCCAAATCCTTAACTCTATCCCGAAGTGCAGCAATTTGACCTCCAAGAGTTGCCTTTGTATCTTTGAGCTCTTTTTCCAAGTTACCAACTTGCTTCACATACCTGCCAAGTAAAGCATACACCTTTGTAAGAGTAACATGGTCCTCAGCTCCATCAGCAGGATTACCTGTTGATTTGGGAGCATCCTGGGACCTATTAGGAGAAACATGGAGACCATCAGCAGAATGAGGTTCCTTAACAAAAGGCTCTCTAGTTAGACTAGGAGACCTCTGTATTTGAGAAGTAGATGGTTCACCATGATACTCAAACACAGATGTAAATGTAGGCTCAACATCAAATTTCATGAAAGGCTCAACTATAGATTCTTCTGTAATATGAGGGGGACTATGAGTCACTTGGTCAAAGGTATGCCTAGGAGATGTGTAGGCCAGGAAAATATCCTGATCAGCAGAATGTGCTGGTTCTTCAGGGACATTGAGTTGCTCATCAGGAGCAATAGGTCTTGGGGATGGTGGAGGCTGATCATCCGCAGCAACTGATGCAGTTGCATCAGCAGTATTGGATGAGCCAGCTGCCTTAGATGCGGATGTGCCTGCATCAGCAACAACTGGTGCAGTTGCATCAGTAGCAACTGGTGCATCCACATCAGCATCATTAGGCACAGGTGGTTGACCACCATCAGTAGCATCCCCTTCCTCAGCATCATTGCCAACGGGCAACATAGCTGGTAATAGAGGCCTATGTACCCCAGTATACCCACCACCCATGTTAGCAAATATTTTAGCAGTTAAAGGTACAATTGGTTGGTGTGTCCTATCTTGAGTCTCTAAGCCTATGATAATTTGTAGAAACCTAGGGTAGATTAGAAACTTATTTTTCTCATCTTTAACATTATCAAGCATACCCTCAAAAATAAATCTTGAAAAATTAAAAGTGGTACCATGTGATAAGTATACAATTCCACAAGCCAAATGAGTGGAGAATTGATGCCATCCTCCTACCTTAGGACTCATACATTGCAATAGAGTATGCACCAAAAACCTCCATTTTGGGCACAACCTATTTTTGTACCAAGCTTTCTTTAATACACCTTGATATCCAATAGCCCTTAACCCAGCAAGTATAACCTCCTTGTCTGTGTGGTATTTACCATCTTCATCATCTAATTGTAGCTTGGTGTGAACCAATGCTTCAGTGACCACATGTTCTTCTCCATCAATGGTTGCAACCAACTCTGTCGGGTGATCTTCTTCAGATCGTTTTGCAGCAGTGGCCCAAAATTGTAGAGCCAGAGATTCACATATTCTATCAGAGTAATGTGTGAGAGCAAAATGAAGTTTAGACCTTTTCAAGAACTCCACCATTGAATCAAACGTATCATGACCATTTTCTTTCCCCAAGAAAGCTATTTTGTTGTGATCCCTTTTAAATACAAGTTCAGCCATTGAAAAGTTGAAGAGTAGTTGTGAGAATGAGAAATTCGTGGGATTGAGTGATGGGATTTGGAAGTTATGAAATGGGTTTGATTATATAAGTAGAGAGAATCAGTTATTTTGGGCGTGGGATACACACGTTAGGTCATTTATAGAAGTTACTCAATCGTGGTAATGAATAGGCAAGAATCGTGGAAAGAATCTTTAACCAATTTTGACTTTTAATTACGTCCCAATTTAAACCCAAATTATAACCATCAGCAGCAACCAAAAGTCAATATGCAGAAATTGTTGGTCAATCCGCAGAATCCAAGGGTGTGCGAGCGTGGTCAATGTAGATATCCTCATCAGCAGGATTGAAAGTCAATCAACAGAATTGATCCGCAGTAACCATCCACCCGTAGAATCAGTCAGTAGAAACCAACTATCCGTAGATATTTACCTCAGTAAATATCTTTCTTTTGGACAACGCATTATCTAGAAGATATCTTAACTTTTTACTTTCCAACCGTCCCTCATTCAATTTCATTAACTTCCACTTAATAACTCGATTAGGCCTATAAATTAGGCTTTAAATCACAATTCACCCATAACACACAATCCCTATCTTAATTATTCACCAAATCCTCCCAATTCACAAGAATCATGAACCCTAACCCTGATACTGTAAATATTTCATCCGATTCCTCATCCGACTCATAAGACAACGGATGGGGGAACTACTATCCACCCGGGTGCCCAGTAAGACCACGGCAGACAAAAGAACAGGCACGAAAGAAGAAGCATGATGCACCTGCTCCTTCTCCTTCTTCTTCTTCTTCTTCTTCTACTGTTGATTTTTTACAATTGCCATGCTGGGTGTATGAATCAGATGTCTCTGATGATACAAAGCGATTAGAGCCAACCTTCAGTCGATTGATGCAGCAAGAACTAGAGAGGGCTGCTGCAGGATTCGCCAAACTCCCAGTGCCTGAGAGAACAAGGAAGTCAAATCCTCCAAGAACAAGGAAGTCAAATCATCTCAACCACAACCACCAAGAACAAGGAAGTCAAATCCTCCTCTCCCTAAGTCAAAGGAAGTGATTGTTGGGCTACCCTGTCCTAAACTTTATGTGACATTTACCAAATAACAAGGGTAAGAAGAAGGTTGCTGATGTGAAGGGGAAAGGAAAAGGGAAGATGGAGTAGATATCCTGCATCACCACTACCATAAGAACCAGAAAAATCAGAAGCTGCAGTGAGTGGTGGTTTTGGGTGGTAGAATAGGTTTAGGATAATGGTTGTTGGTTCTAGTTATGTCAGGGTCTGTAATTTCACTATCTTTTGTAACTACCAATGATGATTAATGAATTTAGACATTCCCTGATTTATCTCTTGTTGTTTGTTGCACTGATTTGTCTCAATTCCACTGATGTTATTCAATTCCACTGATGTGATTCAATTCCACTGATTAGTCCTTCAATTCCAATGATAATTTCACCCATCAGCAGAATCAGTATCGTCAGCAGAAACAAATATCTGCAAGACAAACACATAAAACATAGCACACAAGACAATCTAAAACATACAATTGTTAGTTTATACAAAAATTATCCTGCAAAACAAAGTTAGTTAACAGAATCATTACAAAATACATATTTTACAACATAAATCCTCCCCTGAGGCATATGCCTCCCCTTAAACATAACATTCAAGGGTTAACCATCCCAATATGGACAACTAAGTATTGAAACCTAGGTCCATCAAAAACCTTTCTTAACAAATCAGCCACATTATCATCTGTATGGATTTTAAGCACCTGGATCAAGTGTTTCTCATTTGCATCCCTAATAAAATGGTGCCTAATTTTAATGTGCTTAGTTCTATTATTATATACTGGATTTTTAACTATGCAAATAGTACTTTGGTTGTCAATAAAGATTTTAGTGTTCATGAAATTGAACCCATAATCAAGCATTTGATTTTGTATCCAAAGCACCTGTCTGCAACAATTGGCAGCAGCAACATACTCTGCTTCAATAGAAGAGGTAGCAACAATGGTCTACTTCTTGCATTGCCAACAAATTAGCCTTTTTCCCAAAAATTGACACCCTCCAGTAGTGGACTTTCTATCAAGATTAGCAACAACATAATCACTGTCACTGTAAGCTTCCAACACAAAAGGAGAATCTCTTGGGTACCAAATACGTAGCTTAGGTTGGCCTTTTAGATACTTAAAGATTTTCTTTACTGCATTCAGATGGGAAGTCAATGGTGTGACTTGATGTCTAGAACAAGCACTGACTGCAAATGTGATATCTGGCCTTAAAGCTGTGAGATACATAAGAGATCCAATCATGGATCTGTAGAGATGAACATTCACAGCTGTATCTGGCTCATTCTGATTTTTAGGCTTGGGAGCCTCATAAGGTGTAGTTGCAGTCCTAATATTCTCAAAGTCAAACTTCTTGAGAATGTATTTCACATACTTATCCTGGCTAATAAAGATGCCATCAGGCTTTTGCTTCACTTGTAGAACCAAAAAGAAAGTAAGCTCTCCCATAGCACTCATTTGAAACTCACCCTTCATCAATTCCTCAAACTCCCTGCACCAAGCTTCCTTTGTGGAGCCAAAGATAATGTCATCTACATAAACCTGAACAAGAATGATATCCCTGGAATTCTTCTTGATAAAGAGTGTTTTATCAATAGCACCACTCCTGTATCCATGCTTCAGCAGGAATGTAGATAACCTAGAATACCAAGCTCTGGGTGCTTGATGAAGACCATAGAGAGCTTTCACAACTTTTTAAACATATTTAGGATTCTCTAGATCTTCAAAACCTTTGAGTTGAGTGACATACACTTCTTCTGCAATTTCCCCATAGAGAAAAGCACCTTTCACATCCATTTGATAGACCATAAAACCCGTATAAGATGCAAAAGCCAAAAATAGTCTTATGGCCTCAACCCTGGCCACTGGTGCAAAAACTTCATCATAGTCAATCCCTTCTTCTTGTCTGAAACCTTGAGCTACTAACCTAGCCTTATATTTTACCACAATACCCCTAGCATCCCTTTTGTTCCTCAAAACCCATTTTGTCCCGATGGCAAGCTTCCCATCAGGGAGAGGTACAAGTATCCACACTTGTTGATTATGAAATTGTTGCATTTCTTCCTACATTACCTCTACCCAACTAGGAATTTCAAGTGCTTGTGCCACACTGGTTGGCTCAACTTGTGATAAGAAACAAGCAAACAGACAATGTTGGTAATCTGTGTGATTGTCTCTTTGTTGATTACTGACATAGGTAACAAAAGCATACTCTCCAAACTTTGACTTCTTCACTGTACTCCTAGTTTGAACATTGGCATTGGGATCCCCAAGAATATTGGATCGAGGATGAATCGTGTTTATCCTCTTAGTAGGAAAGGGGTTAACTTCTACTGAGGGTTGAACATTATTTAGAGTAGGGGCAAAGTCATCATCATAGGAAGAAGAGTTGAAAATGCCAGCACCTTGTTGATGATTACCAAGATCTGTGGGGCTTGGAAATCTTCCATATGGTTCATCAAAGCTTAGGGATGTACCAGCAGGATTGGTGAATGGAGCATTAGAATTAGAGGATCCAGCAGAAACACCATCAGTAGAATTGGAACCAGCAGCAGCAACACTATCAGCAGAAACAGGATGACTATCAGCAGAATCCATGTTCCTGCGGGCTTCATTAGCTGCTTGTCTCACGAGTGCCTCAGTATCCTTTGCGAACTAAAGACCAAGCTGATCAGCTGCTTCCTTGTCTGCATGTTCTTGCTGTTGAAGTCTAGCAAGAGCCTCTGCATAACTTGAATCTTCTCCATCCACATCAGAAGTATCTTTGACATGAGAACCTGAAACATGATTAGAAGGAAAATAAGGAACAGATATAGTTACTTCATCCAACTTAGAGTCAGAGTCAGAGTCAGAGTCACCATCCATGGTACCTGCAATGTTAGTGGGTGACTCTGGTGAACCTGCAGATTGATTAGCTTTGAATCTAGTATAACCTAAATGGCCACTCAAATAGTCAAGATCAAAGTACCACTCATGACCTTGCCCTTGAACATTAGGTTTATCTACAAGAAATCTCAGGTTGAGTGTTTCTTCTACCCTCTTAGCAGACAGATTATAAACCCTATAAGCTTTACTATGAGCAGAATAACCAATTATATACCCCTCTTCAGCTTTCTCATCAAACTTTCCTAAGTGATCACTGGTATTTAAAATTGTGACATGACATCCAAAGGGCTTAAAATAGCTTATGACAGGAACTTTCCCAGTCAGTAGTTCATAAGGTGTCTTGTTTTGAGGTCTAGTGATCATTACCCTGTTCAGGACATAGCAAGCAGTGCTTACTGCTTCAGTCCAGAACATTGTGGTTAGTTTAGAGTCAGCAAGCATAGATCTAGCTGCCTCAATCAGGGTCCTATTCTTTCTTTCAGCAACCCCATTTTGTTGTGGGGTTCTGGCATTACTATAGTCCTTTTTTATTCCCTTAGACCTACAGAGTTCAATTAGTTTAGCATTTTTAAACTCTGTCCCATTGTCACACCTAATACCCTTAACCTATTTGTTTAGCTGGTTTTCAATAAGAGTTATAAATTCTTTAAGATTTAAAGAGTTTCATCTTTAGTTCCCAAAAAGAATACCCAACTAAACCTGCTATAGTGATCAGTAACCACTAGAGAAAAGTACTTGTGATCAATGCTCCTTACAGAAGTTGGACCAAAAAGATCCATATAAAGCAACTGAAGAGGTTCTGAAATGGTGCTCACTGCAGTAATAGCTTTGTATGAGGCTTTGTGTTGCTTTCCTTTGTTGCAAGCAACACAATTGTGTTCATTCGTGAAGACTTTCGAAGGAAGCCCATGGACCAAACCATGTTTAGCCAGCTTGTTGATGGTTTTGTAGTTAACATGTGCCATCCTTCTATGCCATTTAGTTGACTCATCCAAGGATGCTTTTGCCACCAAGCAGGCTAGATCTCCTTCAGGCTGGACATCATTCAAATTGAATGTGTAAAGGTTGTAGCTTCTTGGAACTCTGAGCACAACCTGAGTATCTTCAGGTAATTTGAAATCCTTGCCAAGTACAAGACAATCAGTCTCAGTGAAGAGAACATTGTTCTTCTTGTCACATATTTGTGAAACAGAGAACAAATTGAAGTTCTGAAGTTCCTTAACATAGAAAACATTCTCGAAGTCCAGTTTGGCAGTCTTAATTGTTCCCTTCCCTGTGATTTTACCATCTCCTCCACCAAATGTTATAGTGCCCCCCTGAATGGGTACAAAATCATGTAGCCTATCTCTGTTCCCAGACATACTTCTGGAGCAACCACTATCTACAATACCTACATCTTTTTGTTTAAGAGGATGATCCTACAATAAAAACAATATACAACAACATTAGTATCATTGGGAGACTCAAGTCATAAATCATTTGAGCCTGCCTTGTGGATCATAAGAGTTGTGCCATGATGATGAATGAGATCCACCATTGTTCTTGGAGCCCCTTTGCACATATGGTCTCTTTTGCTTCCAAAAACAATCTGCTGAGGGCTTAACAATAGTATCCCAGTATGCTCCCCCTATGTACATAGGGTTATAAAAACCAGGCCAATAACCATTCTGAAAGTAAGGACAAGGTGATTTGTAAAATGGTCTAGCAACATGTCTTTTCCAATTAGGTGGAAAAGTTCTACCAGCAGGAACTGGCTTACCAGCAGGAACTGACTTATCAGTAGGAACTGACCCGTCAGCAGGAACTGATTTATCAGCAGAAACTGATTTGTCAGCAGTATTGTGCCTGCTAGTTTTCACATGTGCTTATGGAATAAATGAGGGTATCTCAGTAACATTTTTCCACATTGGTCTAGGTTTCTTATGATTAGCACCCATGTTCTTCTCATGAAAATCACAATCCTTAATAAGATGAAATTTACTTCCACAAACAAAACAAGTTTTCTTCTTAGAAGATTTGCTCATAACAAAAGGTGTCTTATCACAAACAAACTCATCACAACCAAAATTAGAAACTGAATTGTTGTTAACAGAACTCAAAGGATTGTTTTTAGCATAATTAAAAGATAAATTTCCAAAAGAAGCTGTCTTTGAACTTGATTCATCAGCAGCAACTCTTGGTGCAAAGTCAGTAGACTTGTATGAAGACTTGGGTGTCGTGGTTGGTGAGGTCTTGGGACTTGAATCACAAATGGCATAGCCACTGGAATGGTCTTCAGGAATCTTGTCACTGAAAGAACAAGATACACATAAATTAGAGTCATTGCCAGAGGCAGGTAAGTCAGAGGACTTGTTGCCAGTTTCTAAGTGTGATTCAACAAAATCTAGCTGGTCTGAGGTTGGCCTAAAAGTGCCCGTAACAGTTGAGGGTACACAATGCATGTCTCCCTCTTTAACAAATTTGACAGGTGTTTGATACTGTTTAGGAGGTTCAGGGTCAAAAACACTAGATTCATGAGGGTCATATACTTCATCTGGTCCTAAATATTTCCCATACCCTAATGTTTTTCTAGCTTTTACAGATTGACAACTACCAATTAACTTTTCAAGATGTGTAGCCCCTTGTTGCCACTTCATACGCCCTGCTACCTCTTTATCAAACTTAACCTGTAATTCTTGTTTTTCTGACTCTACTCTTTCTTTTTCTTTTTCACAATATTTTAACTCATTTTTAGTATATTTCAAATCTCTTTCTGACACCCTTATTTTCTCATCATATGCTACCTGCTGATTTTGGTACCAAACCTTTTGTTTTTCTAAAGTTTTAATTCCACCTTTATAGGTTTGTACCTGAATAAAGTAATCTTTATATTTAGCTTGTATGTCATCAAACTGTTCCTTAAGGGTAGCATATTTACTGTCACAACCAAAAACACAAGTTTGTACCTGAGATGGGAACCCCATCAGTGCAAATTCTTCTGACCTAGCTAGCAGTCCAGCTTCACTTTCTCTTGCAGGAGAATCATGATCAATCCAATTAATACAGGAATCAGCAGACACCAGTGCCTTAGATGGCTCAGCTTCCAATTCAGTCTTCTTATATGCAGAGTATCTAGCACTGTTCTCATCCTGCTTCTCAGTGCATTCTCTAGCAAAATGACCAATCTTGCCACAAGAGTAGCACTTAATCTTCTTCTTATCGAACCTAGCTGCAACCTCTACCTCTGAATTTGAACTTTCTCCCAGCTTTCTTCTCAAATCATTTGATGTTGAGGGAAAGCATGGCCACCTGCCACTTTAGATTCATCTTCTCCATGTCCAATGGATCAACTTGCTCGAAATTTTCATAAGCTAGTTCCTGCTGAGGTTCACAATCAGCAACAAAATATTGGAGCATATCTACTAATACATCACTAGATGTTGATTTACTCTTTGTTCTAGTGGTGGTGTATGTAGATGATGTTGATGAAGCACTTGGACTTTCAACATAGGTTAATTTGTTATTGCTTGAAGTAGCAGTAACAAATGATGTATGGGAGGGAGCAGATGAATAAGTTGTTCCTGCTGATGAGTACCCCTTGATGTCAAGTTCAAGGGATCTGAGTCTATTGTAAAGATCATCAAAAGACATGAACTTAAGACCACCTCTAGCCTTAAGAGTAAGGATGACTTGAGACCAGGAGTGGGGCAGAGCTCTTAAAAATTTGGAGTTGCAGTCTTCAGTATCAGGCTTGGCTTGTAGCTGATTGAGCTGACTTAAGATCTTTACAAACCTGTCATACCCTTTGTGAATACCTTCCTCTTCAGAAATCTTGAAGTCTTGGAACTCCTGTTTAAGCATGGACTTCCTCATCTTTCTAGACTCATCATTGCCACCAAATCTGGTTTTAATGGCCCTCCAGAGCAGCTTTGCATCATCAATATGATGAAAATCTCCCATGTGATCATCTGGGAGAGACTGAAGCAAGATGGTTCTTGCCTTTCTCTCCCTTTGAAGAGCAATTCCTTCATCAGCAATTGCAGGTTCAACATAGATGATTTGGCCATTATCATCTCTTGTAGTCCTTCTTGGGCCATTGCCATTCTTGATCACATTCCAGAGATGAACATCACTGCTAATGATCCAGTTTTCCATCTTCATGGCCCATAAGTCGTACTCATCTTTCTTCAGATAGGGAAACTTTGCATTATTGCTAGTCAGCGTGAATTGTTGAACAGATGATGTTGAAGTTTTGTTTTGAGAAACATGTGAATCAAATTCATTAACTGACATGATGTTAGGGTTATGGAGATTTGAAGAGAAGTTGTTATTCTTTCACAGAGACCCTCCCGAGGCTCTGATACCACTTGTAGGATCTACTCCTTGATAGATCTTTGAGCCTGTGGATCGATAGTATGCTAATGTAATCACAAACACACTATATAGAGAATCTCTGTGTTGACTTGTGTCTACGCGGAATATAAACACAAGTAAGATTAACACAAATAACTAATAACACTTTGATCCTCTATGGATCTTTATTAATCACTAAAGATTGTTTTTCCAACTCGTACATAATGCATAACCATAAGTTCCTTTTATACTACAAGGAACCCTAAACCCTTCTTACAAGAAACGTATAAAGTAAAACTATAAAAGATATTCTACATATCTTGTCTTAAATAAATGAAGTCTATCCGTTCTATACCATTCTAATACTACGGATGAACTACATCCGTAGAAACATGCCGTCAGCAGGAACTCGTCTATCAGCAGTAACCACTATGGCTATCCGCAGGAACCTGTCAGCAGTATTCTTCAGCAATAACTTCTATAATTCCTAACAGCCTCATACTGGGAGACGAATACAAGAAAGACAAAGGACTTTTTCAGTGGATACAATGTGGAGATTGTCATGTCCACGAGTTGACCAATAGCTATTGGTGACCGTGGGAATGAGTCTAACTTAAAGACTCGATAATAAACAAAAGTGCTCTTACGGGAGACAACCCGTACTATTCTTTTCCCTTATTTTTGTTGGTTTATATGTTTGTTTTATAATTTTGTAGGAATTGGAGCATGGAGAAGCTAGAAAATCTGTTTACTACAGAAACTGATGCTCTCGGATCAACAGTTATGGCGTAACCAAGTCATATGACTACGCCGTAACCACCCTTATGTAGCTGATAACTCCAGGATTTGCACTAACTATGCGTAGCTCAATTCCAAGACTACGCCGTAACACCTTCCTGAGGTGTATTCCTAAATTATTTTCAAACATACTAAACTTGTATTAGTAATNTCTGTTTACTACAGAAACTGATGCTCTCGGATCAACAGTTATGGCGTAACCAAGTCATATGACTACGCCGTAACCACCCTTATGTAGCTGATAACTCCAGGATTTGCACTAACTATGCGTAGCTCAATTCCAAGACTACGCCGTAACACCTTCCTGAGGTGTATTCCTAAATTATTTTCAAACATACTAAACTTGTATTAGTAATTAAATGAACTTTGTGGGTATGTTCCCTGTAAGCCATCACGAGACTATACTCGTCCACTTGGGACACCTAGTGGTTTAAAAGGCTTGTTTCATACGCTAAATGCAACCGTGATTCCTACGAAAGTGAGCTAGGATTTTTATTGTTTTTCATTTTTATAGATTTATGCTTATGGTAGTGTCGTGATTTCAGGGATATGGAGTTTGCTCATGGAAACTAACTGAAGGCACGAAGATTTCTCGTGATCCTTCTTTCATTTATGGAGCAAATTTCAGGGAAGTTCTCGCACTAATTCTACTTTCTCTTCACAATTTCTTAATTCTTAGTACAAAAGGGACTTTGTACATTTCAAGTGGGGGGACGGGAGTAGAATTATCTTGAACTTTATTTTGTCCTCATTTTTCTAGTTTATTTTGAAATTTTTTGCCATTTTAAAACTTTTGACATGTTTTTTCTAACTGAACTAGAATAGACCTTAGCCGGGCGCATTTAACCCTTGAATTCATATGGTGAGGTTTAGCCTATTCAGTTTCACCCTGTTTACCCAAATCCACCTAAATATTGAGTGTGCCGGTAGTTTTGTAAACTTTAGAACTTGGCTTTTACATCAGTTCGAGACCATAGACGAGTAATGTGCTAGACACATTTGGAAGGGACAATTTTAGAAGGCAATGTTTTAGTATTATCACCAAAATAGCCTTATATGTGTGTGTTTATCGATTAGTCACATTGACTTCTCGACCTCTGTGTAAACCCTTTTGTTGCACTCATTTTTAGTGCAAGATACCCCTAGTACACCCTTTTGAGCCTTTCCTTTCGTTTCATACCCAAAAATATATTGTGTCGATACACCAATACACCTTAGCCTACCGTGTAGTCTATCTATGACTGGGAAGTCATTGTTTGCCCTAGTTCGAGGTCTAAGTGGAAGAATTCGAGAATCACGCCTACATCAAAGATATATCAATAAAGATCATTTGAAGACCCCCCATATTCTCAAGTATTGTTCATCTCAAGTGGGGGGATGCATAGTTTGTATAGTTCAAAAAAAATGTGAATTCCGTATGTAGATATTTGAAATAAACAGGTGCACCTTTGTATAGCACCGTGATTACGAGCTTATCAAGACTTAGTATCGAAGAGGCCACTTCGGTCACATTTGAAGACATGAGTTGGTGAATATTTCTACACCAACATGAAGTCCAAGTTATGTGCCCATGATGACGTCCTCTAATGGCACATGTACTTGACATGATCCAGTTCTTGCATTCCGAAGTCTAGACCTTGGGCGAACGGTAAATGGTGATGACCTAGTTGTAGGCTTAGACTATTTGCTTGTTATTTTTCATTTTACACCAATTATGTGAAATCCCATGTCTATTCATACCCTTTAGTTGTGAACCATGGTTAGGTGAGAGAATCGAGCAGGTCTTGGTGTCTTGCCCGGCGTTCCGGTCATGTACCATTGCCTTTTTCGCTTTCGCCGTAGCATGATAGTAACGACATTGATGTGCTCTAGGTGTGTACAAGTTTTAAATTTATAAACACGCTTATCTGATTAAATATTTAACACACACGAAAAAGTAAAGGTGGGTAAGTCGAGATCGTCCCAAGGGATTTTAGCGATTAAAGTTTTATAAGACTAGTTTGTATAAAAAGGGTTGTCAATCCTAAGTAGAGAAAATTCAAATCTTTAAGTAACCAAATTATCAAAAACATATACTTGTGTGAAATGCTATAATCAATCATTTGGAGTATTCATGTTAATTTTGGTGTAAACTTGTTATGCACATCTTTTATATGAATGACCAACAATCAATGGTGTTTATCATGTAAAATCATTACTAGAATTCAATCATCTAGTTACTTCTTTTCGGCCTAAGACAACTAGAATAATAATTCCATTAACACAATGTTGTTTAAAAGCAATTTTTTCCTTATGAATTCCTATGAATCCTTTCGGCCTTATTTCGTGATGAAATCTTCTCAAATCTTTCTTAAAGAGTAAACATGATGCTTGTCACACATCATATCCCATACTAATTCGTGCACTAACTTTTTGGAATAAAAACATTAAGAAAACCCTTTCGGCCAATATTCCCCAA
Organism: Artemisia annua; assembly: GCA_014162995.1. Taxonomy (NCBI): domain Eukaryota; kingdom Viridiplantae; phylum Streptophyta; class Magnoliopsida; order Asterales; family Asteraceae; genus Artemisia; species Artemisia annua. The sequence goes on along the minus strand of LBNU01002695.1, from coordinate 57,539 downwards.
AGATGATTTTATCAACAAATTAAGCAAGATTAGATATTATCCCAACAAACTCATAAATTAAGAAGAGTTTTCATGCATCACCTTTTTAAAGAAAAGAATACTCCATGACTAACTACATCATTCACACAAGTATATAACCAATTACTCCATATCAATCATATTCAAACACAAGTAGTAAACAAAACTTTCATTAAACTCAAAGTAACAATAATTCATTGTAAATAAACAAGATGTACCTAGCTTGAGAATTACAAGAACTAGAATTGTGGAACTATAGCAACCACACTCGAACCAAACTTTAGAGACTTTAACTCAAAGTTTCCTGGACGTTTCTACTGTTACAGTAACCTTTCGGACAAATATAAGAAGATGGTAAGAGCTTTGGTGTAAGCCTTACTTAGATTTTGATTGGTACCCTTTGTATCTAGCCTTGGATACTAATTTATAGCCTCCAAGACACTTATTCTCCAAGGTAAAACGTCCTCCAGGAGTTATGGACTAGAAATGATCAGCCACCAATGATAATGAGGAGTAAATTCATCATTAAATGTAAAATTGTAACTGCAGCAACTTCTATCCAATCGGTCATGATTCCAACCGATCGGATGGACCTTCTGGTACATTCCATCCGTTTCGGATGCGGGCTCCATCTGAACGGATGAATGAGACATGAACCGTACTTTTTGTCTTTTTCTTGTATTTCTTTGTCGCGTGTTTTCTCCTTCATCTTGGTACTGATTTCTTTTATAGAACTTGATATTTTCTTGACATATGAACGTAGAAATCTTAAATCTATCAAATCCTTGAGTACTTGTGTGATTCTTCACTTGTTTCCTTCTCGAAAATATCCAATTGTGCATATTCACTTCATTTCTTCATCTTTTCATCACTTTTTCCTGTTCTTGGCTACATTTGCTTGTATAAATACTTTTCCATGATTAAGAAACAAATACATACAAATATGACCAAAAATGATGCACAAAACTAGCAATAACGCACCTAAAAACATGTACAATTTAAGCGTTATCAAATCCCCCACACTTGAGTTTTGCTCGCCCTCGAGCAAGTCTAGAAGAAAAATAATCTCAATGGTATAGATTAATTATGATTCCAAAAATCTAACAATCATCCCTAAGGTTAATTGTTAATTTTTACTTTTAGTGCGAAAATTATATGGAGCATAAACAAGTATAAAGCATGATAACATAACTAAGCACCTCACGAAGAATAATTTGAATTCACTCATCACTTCAAGGAAATTTGATTGGTAAACCACTCATTGCTCAGTCATGATTCATGTTTCTTACCATATGCTTGTACAAGTATCAAAAAAACAAAACAAAACATCAAAGAGGTCTTTTATTTGGGTTTAAGGTGAAGGTTACCAGTTTATGTTCAAATATCTCATACAAAAACATTCTAGATCGCTGGCGCGTATTTTTAATAAGTAATAACGGATGGTCACTAGATTATACCTTGGATCGCTGGCACGTTATTAACATAACGGATGGTCACCAAAACATGCTCCAGATCACTGGCGCATCATTCCATCACCAAAAATACGGATGGTCACTAAAATATTCATGCACTAAATATTCTTACAAAGCCAACACTTAATTCGAATGCACAAAGGTTAACAACGAATAAAGTATATTGGTAAGGTTTAGAATTAGAAATGGGAAGTTTCTACAAAATGAAAAATAAGAATCAAGTCCAAAATCCGTTCTCCAAATCTTTATACCAAAAATGATTATTCTCCAAACTCCTTCGATTGTTACTCCGCATCCCATACACTTTTATTCATCTTATTAGCTTCATTGGCTAATTGATACTTTACATACTATAGCTCATTGGCTATCACTTTATTTTTTTATTATTTTTTTTATTTTTTTAGTAAACAATAAACACTAACTTCCTTCGTCACCCCCACACTTCGGATGAGTATACGCTACAAAAAATACAAATAAGAGTAGCGATCTCCTTCTTCGTTGAAACAACATCTACACATATCAAAATGTGGTCAACGCATAATCATAAAAAAAAAATAAAGAATTTTCGAAGTTCAAATGAACTTGATTCGCGTAAGGCTAAGGTGCAAAGTGTAAAATATTTTTGTATTTTTTTGGGTTTAATCAAAAGAAAAGATAGGCTCAGATGGTGTAACTAGAGGTATCTAGCGTTAAAGATAAACGCTAACAAACGGGTTCCAAATACGAAGGAAAAACTAACTGATGTGATTAGCAAAAATAGTAAAAGGATGGCCATTTGGTGTAAATCCTAAGTTGCCTCTTAGCATTTGAATATATTTTTATCACTCGAAAGTGATTTTAACCATAATGCATAACAAGTGCAAGTTCTAGAATCAACACAATCACTGGTACACCCATAGCAAAATGTATAGCATAAGAAATGCTTTATACAAAAAGGCTTAAATAATCAAAATTTAAGGTGAAAAAGCTATAACATGTACTAGTAAATGTAATCAATTCCAAAATGGATTTGCTCTAATATTTTGATTAAGCTCCAAAAATTATCAAATACCCTTATTTTTACCATTGAAACAATCTCATTTATTATATATAACTTAATGCGTTAAAACGACTAGAAATTTTCAAGGGCGAACGAATTCAAGTTACTTGAATTCACAACTAATCCTAAAAATTAAAAATAAACCTATTTTTCCTATTTTCTTCGCTCCCCACACTTAAGTTTTGCATTGTCCTCAATGTAATAAAAAAATAACTTCAAAATAAAGGAAATGGGAAAAATTTAGTAAACTAGAAACTACCAGGGTAAAAATACGCAATATGCATATTTGATCACAAATAAGCAAATGAGTTCTCCGACACCAAATATTGATCAACCATAAGCTTCCGTAATGTCACCCCTTCAAAAACTGCAAAAATATACGAAACAAAACAAACAAAATTAAAAACACAAACAAAAGTACTAAAACAACCAAATGTTAACATAGTACGTTATTAATTGATGAAGCGAAAAGTGTTACGCTTTTAGGGGGTCATTTAAGCCCTAATCCGTAATTATTTGATCAAATATTGCCCTAAATCGTTCCTTTTGTCATTTTAGGTACTTTAGAGAGGAAATCAGGAAAAGAAGCTATTTTGGACGTTTTTGGAGCATAAAAGTGAAGAAAACGACAAAGTCTCAAAATATGTTGGAAACAGTACCTGACGGCGTCATGTTCTGCTGTGTGACGGCATCACGCTTTGACAAAGAGATGGATACGAAGTTTACACGAGACGCCCCAGAGACTTTTTGTGATGACGTCACGCTTTGTGACGCCTAGGCCGTCACGTTATGTGGTAAAGGGAGACGGCCTGGAAGAATTATAAGGGGACGGCGTCAAGAGTGGATCTGAGCAATCCGAATTATATTTTGGCGGCGAGGTGACGGCATCACACTCTATAACGTGACGCCGTCAGATTGTAAAATCTATATATACTTTTCTAATTTTCATTAATTAGTGTGCAACTTTTGGGAAAACCCCTAGCTCGTATTTTTCTGTATTTTTAAGGGTTTTTTCACCCTTGAAACCTTGATGCTTTATTGAAGATAAGTCTTCTTTCAAGTCAATCAATATGTCTATGTGTTGTTTGATTATATCTTACGCTTGTCTTTCAATTAACCTGCTAGGCTAGGTCTCTATTGTGTTTGCTTAGATCTAATGAAACCTAGCTATTGATTATATGT
>LBNU01002695.1:42194-53540 GCA_014162995.1 Artemisia annua | reverse complement strand
ACTTACTCCAAAAAGTCCCTCATCATGGCATAGACCTTTGACTCCAAGTCCAAATTTTCTATGACCATATCACTATCCCCACGAGGGAAACCATTGACCAAGCGGCCGGTGGCAAGCTACGTGATCTAAGTGCGGAACAATCATAGGAACTCTTAGAAGATCTTGCTCTCTATGACAACGAAAGTTGGAATGATCCCCGTCATTTGAATAAAATGGTCAAGGCAATATCTTTGCCTTCGAATAATTCAAGCACTTTCGACCATAGGATCATGGAACTTGAGGACCAAGTCAAGTATCTAATGAAATCCTACGAGGGTCCTAAACCTTCAAGCCAAGTGAATAAAATCACTTCCTCATGCGAATATTGTAGTGGTCCCCACGACACTCGAGATTTCATGGAACTCCCCGAACAAGCTTTTGCGGACTACGCATCCTCGGGTACCGACGGAGCGGAAGAGAAGTGGTACACTTTCAAACCCGAGCCAAACCCTTACGGTGATTCCTACAACCCATCTTGGAAAAATCACCCAAACTTTAGGTGGAAACAAAACCAAAACACGCCCCAAAACAATTCTTCCAATCCACCTAATTGTTTCCAATCAAACGGTTCATCCTCAAACCGTACTTTCAACAACAATCCTTCCAATAACGATGGTAGTACCAATAATTTTGAAGGATTGATGTCGAAATTTATGGCATCTCAAGACGCTCATATATCAAAGTTTGAATCCTATTTCAATCAAAGGCAAAGCGAGATGACCAATAAAATCGACACCTTGTTGAAAATTTTCAATGGCCGAGAGATGGGAACCCTCCCAAGCGACACGGTCAAGAACCTGAAACTAAACGTTAACTCTATTTCTTCGGTTTCGTCTCCTAGTTCTTGCCCACAATACTATTCGGTCAATGCCATGAGCACGTGTTTCAAACAAACCCAAATCCCTCAAAAAGACCATGAGAATAAGATGTCAAACACTAAATTGGTCAACAACATAGTTGAAACACCACCCATTTAAAACCTAGACGAGGAATTCGAGGAACTCCGCCTCGAACGTCCGGTTATTGATGTCTTGGCACGAGCTCCATACTATAATGCCCTGTTAGAAAAATATGAGAAGAAGCTCAAGTTAGGTGACAAGGGGACCACCTTCGTTCGAAACAAGCTACCTAAGAAATTAGATGACCTAGGCCTATTTGTCCTATCGTGCAAGATCGGTAATTCGGAGGCTTATGACACATTAGCCGATCTTGGATCAAGCCTTAACTTACTTCCACTACCTCTCTACACCGCCCTCAAACTAGGAAAGCTAGAAGAAACTGAGGTAATAATAGGTTTAGCGGATGGAAGTGTAGCATACCCGGTAGGAGTAGTAAAGGACGTGGTAGTTCACATAGGGAAGTTGACAATTTTAGCCTTTTTCCACGTCCTCAACATGGTTAGCGACCCCACATGCCCCTTGTTGATAGGAAGAGGATTTTTAGCCACCGCAAGTGCTATGATTGATTGTACAGAATCCAAGATAGCGGTAGGAGAAGGAGAAACTTGGTCGGTATATGATGTTAAGAAGCATGCCTATGACACCCTTGAGGAATCAACCGATGTTAGTAGGAGACCTTCTAGATACAGACCATGGTTAGAAGGAGACTTCATAGGACCCCAACGCCCATTCTACCTAGAAGACGAATTTGTAAACCGAACAAAAACGGTAGAACAACTTTTGGCTAGGGACACCGAGTTAGACCCCTTTGAAGATCCCCTAGTTTTTAGAAAGATGACTGACTTCCTAGGAGTTTTGCCAATTAACCTAGCCATGAATAGGTGGAAAAGCGAAGACGATAAACATAAATGGAATTGGGAAAAGCCACCTAAAGAAGGAGATGGATCATGGCACATAAAGATGACTCTATATGATCCGGATGGAGAGAAGTTTGAAAGGGCACATTTCATCAAACGCACCAATAGGACACATCCAACTAAAATCAACCCTAAGGATGTCCTTGATGCGGAACTCACCTACGTAGGGTAGTATGACTTTGAGTCTAGCTACAAGACTCGTTAATAAAGAAAAGCACTTCTTGGGAGGCAACCCAAGCTTTGTTTGTTTTGTTTGTTTATTTGTTTGAATTTATTTGTTTCCGTATGCATGTTCTATTTTTATTTTTATTAATTCATGTTTCAAATTAAAAATTGTGAAAATGCTTTATTTTGTTTTTAACTTCGTCTTAACTACATATAAAGGTATTTTGCAAAAGATAAGTGTAAGGGAAATCTAAATTTGTTTGTAAGAATGAATTGGAACATGACTTGTAACGATATAAAATAAACATACATATTCGTACTTGTTAGAGTCAAATGCTTGTATTGAGTCATATTGAAATTTTGCAGGACTCCAGGAGTTAAGGTATTTGTTTTTCCAGAAATTTTCCGGAAATTAAACATAAGGATTCTGTCAGATCAATTCTGACGGCATCAGCCTTTGTTTCCAGAAAACGTTTTAAAATTTAGTTTTTCTGCCGGATTTTAAAAATTACTGCATCTCTAATTCCAGGAATCTGCAAAACTTTCATTTCACAAGCATTATATCCTTATATAGATTTTGCCGCCGATTTTACACGAGGTTTGCCTAGTTGTTTTCTCAGGTTTAACAGGTTATTTTGGACAAGAAGGTGAACACGGAATCAAGTTCATGACATCAAGCTTTTGGAGTCGCTTCGAGCTTGGAGCTTTTACATCATCTTGGAAGAAGATCTAACCATGTTACCACACGATCCACATCAAAAATCAGGGGAGTATTTGTTTCATTCTTTCTTTTTCTACTTTTACATCTTTTATGTGAACATTGGGGACAATGTTCGGTTTAAGTGTAAGGGGGGTAAATGAAAGCGCCTTAGAAAATGCTTTTACGCTTGATTTTTGTTTTGTCCAAAGGTATTTGTGTAATAAAACTGAGAGAAACATTGACTAGGGCAATTTTAGCACAAATTTAAAATTTTTTACAACATTTAGAAGTGATACTTTAGGTATAATAAGCGTCTCATGGATAGGGAATTGTATTACTAGCACAAAAACCGTACCACTCAAAAAATTTCCCCCCAAATATGTGAGGTTCACCCCTAGAATTTTTAGGAAAAGCATTCATTTTTTATGCTTGTGTGTGTACCGGTAGCTTATAGATTCTAGAACTGGCATTAGGACCATCCCAAATCCACAAGTGAGACTATATTCGTGTAGTTAGATTTACTACATGATAAGAGGCATTAGAATAACCCTTGTTTTATACCCGTATTATAATTACATTGACTTCATTGGTCAAGTAATTCTCCCAAACCTTTAGCGTTGTACTCATTTTTAGTACACGATACCCCTAGTATACCCCTCCGAGCGTATCTTTTCATTTCTAACTTTAAGCATTTTACTTAAAGGAAGAATTTGTTTACAATCCACCCAAATGTACACCCAAATCGCCTTAGCCTACCTTGTATGCACTCGTCTTTAGTGCATTATTGTGACAACATTTGTTAAACCCTTAGCTAATTGTCTAATTACTTACATGGTTGCTAAGTCGAGTCATATCCTTATACATATTGTTTTGGGACGATTGGGATTCATGGGTAAAGTACTAGTGTAATGGAGTAATGGGGAAGACATCAATTATTACCCCCATATGTGCGTTAATATTTTAAAGTACTCCAAGTTTTTCAATTATCTTAATTCGAGTTGTTAGAATAGTTAATTGTAAAGTATGTAAAAGTTCAAGTGTAAGGGGAGAAACGAGGCCCCTATGATGTATTATTTTGGATGGTAGGGNTTAGTGCATTATTGTGACAACATTTGTTAAACCCTTAGCTAATTGTCTAATTACTTACATGGTTGCTAAGTCGAGTCATATCCTTATACATATTGTTTTGGGACGATTGGGATTCATGGGTAAAGTACTAGTGTAATGGAGTAATGGGGAAGACATCAATTATTACCCCCATATGTGCGTTAATATTTTAAAGTACTCCAAGTTTTTCAATTATCTTAATTCGAGTTGTTAGAATAGTTAATTGTAAAGTATGTAAAAGTTCAAGTGTAAGGGGAGAAACGAGGCCCCTATGATGTATTATTTTGGATGGTAGGGTAAGAGTGTATGCAAGAAAAAAAAAAAAATCGAAAAACAAGAAAAACAAAAAAAAAATTGGAAAAAGACAAGTAGAAAAAACATACGGACTACCATCCCGTTTCATTTTATCTTTATTTATGTTTATGTTATTTTCTTTTTAGCTTAAGTCGAGTCGATTCTTGGCTTAGCAACGCCACCTTGTTATCATATCCCTACACCTAACATTATAACCCTTTGTAAAGCCCTCTTTGATAGTTTATCTTAGGTGCTTACGCCTAGTGGAGGAGGATTTTGATCCTTGCCCAAGCCTATGGTAATCTATTTGCTATGACAGGTAGTGAGTGATATTTCTTCCATTTTCATCTAGTTATATAGGTTTATAACACCCGAGAGATAAGAGTATCCAAACACTATTTGTGAGCTGCTAGTGTATGATTTCTGTGCTTATTATGACTATGGTTGAATGACTATTTGTTGTAATTACTTTTATATTCGCGTTAAATGAACCCTAGCTCATATTTTGATTGGAATAAAAGCGCATTTGCTTGAGGACAAGCAAATCTCAAGTGTATGGGTATTTGATGAAGCGAAAAGTGTTACGCTTTTAGGGGGTCATTTAAGCCCTAATCCTTAATTATTTGATCAAATATTACCCTAAGTCGTTCCTTTTGTCATTTTAGGTACTTTGGAGAGGAAATCTGGAAAAGAAGCTATTTTGGACGTTTTTGGAGCATAAAAGTGAAGAAAACGACAAAGTCTCAAAATATGCTGGAAACAGTACCTGACGGCGTCACGTTCTGCTATGTGACGGCGTCACGCTTTGACAAAGAGATGGATACGAAGTTTACACGAGACGCCCCAGAGAGTTTTTGTGACGGTGTCACGCTTTGTGACGCCTAGGCCGTCACATTATGTGGTAAAGGGAGACGGCCTGGAAGAATTATAAGGGGACGGCGTCCAGAGTGGATCTGAGCAATCCGAATTATATTTTGGCGGCGAGGTAATGGCGTCACACTCTATAACGTGACGCCGTCAGATTGTAAAATCTATATATACTTTTCTAATTGTCATTCATTAGTATGCAACTTTTGGGAAAAACCCTAGCTCGTATTTTTCTTTATTTTTAAGGGTTTTTTCACCCTTGAAACCTTGATGCTTAAAAAGATAAGTCTTCTTCCAAATCAATCAATATCTCTATGTGTTGCTTGATTATATCTTACGCTTGTCTTTCNGTAAAATCTATATATACTTTTCTAATTGTCATTCATTAGTATGCAACTTTTGGGAAAAACCCTAGCTCGTATTTTTCTTTATTTTTAAGGGTTTTTTCACCCTTGAAACCTTGATGCTTAAAAAGATAAGTCTTCTTCCAAATCAATCAATATCTCTATGTGTTGCTTGATTATATCTTACGCTTGTCTTTCAATTAACCTGCTAGGCTAGGTCTCTATTGTGTTTGCTTAGATCTAATGAAACCTAGCTATTGATTATATGTAGTTGGTTTGCTTGTGATTATTGTGGTTGGGTGAAGTCGATGTTAGGCTTAAGAAAACTGGCTAATCTCCTATACGGTAACTTGCTTGAACGTCTTAAGAAACATGAATCGGATGTGTACTACGATTATATGGTTGTATTTAATGCATGAGCGAATTCTAATGATCCCATGTTAGGAGCTTAAATCGGCTTGACATAGGAGTGAAGTAGGAGCTTATAGAGTTAGGGAAGATAGTACATGGCCCTACGAATGGCTTAAAGGAATACAACCCGTCATCCACATAATCACAACAAACCAATTAACATATAAAAGATAGCTAGGGAGTAAGGAAATCTAAGTAAACACATATTTCTCATATATAAGTTTCACAACCATTTTATTTTCTTGCTATTTAATTTTAATTGCAATAGTAGCTAGATATTTGGGTTAGTTGACTAGCAACTAATTCCGCCCACTCCTTCCAAAACCGAGATTTTACTTGCTTTCATAAAAAATAAAAATACAAAAAGAATCATCCCTCAACCCTTAGACCTAACTAAGAGTAGCTTTTCAAGCCTAACGACACTATTCCCCGAGACAATGATCAATCCCTAGGTACTTGCCACTACACTATACTACATCAGTCAAGTACACTGCCTGGTGGAGGTTGTAAGCTTCTCAAGATCCCTTGAGAGGTAAAACCTAAGTGCAAAGGTTGCAAAACCCACGGATCATTAATCCTAAAAGAAAGAGTTATAGAAAGAAATAGAAATTATTCAACACACATAATTGTTTTTAAAATAAACCATAAACATTTGACTATCACTCGTCGTCATCATAATCCATGTCGAGATTAATAAACTCATCCTCGCTCTCCTCTTCAACCGTGTCCTCCACAACTCTACGTTTCTTCTTACCACCCCTAGATGATCCGCCAACATCGAAACTACGACCTCCAACTCTCGCACCTTCCATGTCAGGAACTCTACCATAAGCCGGATACAGTTTGGAAAATGGTGAATAACCACGATAGGGATATGGGTACGGACCAGGATAGGGCTCATAAGGAATTGGGTAGGGAGGAACATTAGGTAGTTCGTAGAGTGGCACCTCATAGCTATTCTCACGAGCAATGTGTTGGAGCATCGGCATAGCGTAGTTATAGTTTCGCCTCATCAGCAATGTGTTGGAGCATCGGCATAGCGTAGTTATAGTTTCGCCTCATCATCATCGAATCTCTCCACACATCCCTACGTTCAATATCATTCAACTCACTATGCCAATCTCCCCACCCCGAATCAAAACTACTCGGAGCATATCCATAAACACCTCCCGTTTGTGGTGTTGGTTATTGTTGTGGCATCACAATTTCCAGCTCAGTCCATTCTCCTAACGATCTAGTACTCTTATTCAATGCTTTCCCAAAACCTTTGTAATCCAAAGTTTCACTTTCCTCCGGTTCCGAACACTTAGCCAACTCATTCTCTTCAAAATAACCCAAATTTCTTGCCAAAGCGGTCACATAATGACCTCCACATATGTCACTCCTGTCCTTGATACTCGGTGCTCTCCTAGAAAGATACTCGGCTATAATCCAAGCCGCATTGCCATTCTTGTCTTCCTTAAGCAATTTCATCACCCATAAATCGGGTTTGTTACACTTGTCACAACTCCTTGTCCTATGCAAAACTCCCCAAGTGATTAACTTTTTCAAGATCTTCATCAATGGATTCCTAATCTTAGATGCATTCCTCCTAGAAGAACTTGGATCACCAACACGATTCCAATACGCCACAACACCATCATAACTATTGTGAAACCTTGTTAACCTCAAGAAGTGTGTCTCAAACAACCTATGATTTATCTCATCTTGTTCGTACAAACCAAGATGAACTGCAAATTGGGGGAAAGTATAAGCATGCTCAACTCCACATAACCTAAACCAAATACAAACTTCCCTCATAAGGTCATAAACTTTCCTTTCAAAGTAGAACGTAGAAAAGAATTCCAAGCACCACTCACGATAAACATCTTCATATATGCTAAAAGCTCTTTCCCACGAAAGATCCACAAACGTATCCCCATCAGCCGGATACACATAACTCATTCTCATCATTTCCCTCAGTTGATCCTCACAATCATAATCAGCAAACAAACTCCAATCAATAACACGTGGTGTAGCAATTTTCCTACCTTGAAGTTTAGAAAGCCGTTTACGAAAGGCATGCTTCTCCTCTTTCTTCAAATTACTAAACTTAAGATTCTCGTTCCTTTCCGTTTGAATATTGTATGAGACCTTTTGCTTTGAATTCCTAAGAACATACTTCGTCACAATCGGGTTAACTTTCACTCCTCTAGAACTCGAACTACCTGCAACATGCCTCTGAAAATCACAAATTAATGTTAGTATAAGAGTATAAGAGCCAATGCTACACAAATTAGAAGTCAAAAAGTTGAAACGCAAAAATCTAAAAAATGTTAACAAGGCATCTATCCGATCGGTATCCCATCTATCCGATCGGATGCCCCTCGCAACCGGATCGGATAGATTTCTGTCAAAAATCCGAAAACATAATTTTACGCCTCTTTTTACTTCCAATCTGTTCCTGCTTCATCCTAACTTGTTTTTAATCATCCATGGTGGTTCCTAATCATCCAATTCAACCTAATAACGATCCATATCATCTCCAAACACTCCCTTAATCAAACGCAAGAACATGCAAGAACACTATCTGTAACAACGTAAAACTATCAACTTTATCACAAATATGAATCACATGAGATGTAGAAAAGAGATGAGAAAGATGGTGACTTGATGTATAATATGAGGCGTATGGAATAACTTATATTTAAAGAAAAACACACATAAAACACATACAAGCACACATACAAATGAGGTGTGTTGTGGCTTATATAGTGCTTACAAGAAATAACCTAAAAGGCTTTGATGGGCTTGGGCTTGGACTTGGACTTGGACTTTTACATAACATTACAAGGCTCTTTTCTTAACTAGAAACCTATTAGATTAATTAAGTCCAAACGCCCAATGTCTATTTCTACCTATATGACACACTACATTTAACCGATGAGAACGACCATCACTTTTCTATAAAATTTAAATGCTAACAATCTCCCCCTAAGGGATGGTCGTTCGAATGACGTTCCCTGTGACTTGGTCTTTGTCATCTTTTGATGTTGAACTTTGTGTGTCGTTGTAGAATAGTCTTTAGTCTTTGTTCCTTCATGATTTGTGATCTTTGATAAATGACTTTTCTTTGTTCTTTGTTGTTGTGGTGGATAAATCTGCCTTTCGTCACATCTTTGTCTTTGTATGTTAGACGCCTTTCCAACATGCTCATACGTCTTTAGTCTTTGTCATACATATATTTGTTGTTCCCGTTCTTTCACTTTGATCTTTGTTACTTAACTTTGTAGATTCTTTCACATGACGTAGAATCTTTCTTTGACCTCTTCTATGCATCAATCTTTGGTGAGAACTTTCTTTGACTTTGAGATGTATGTATGAGCATGTGGAAGCTAGTGTGGTGGTTGTACCTGCATAAAATAGTTAGCAATAAAGCATCCGGTACTTACAGGTTAGGAATTGGAGATCGTCAACAGCATAGTGTGAAGACTCCTTCTAATCCTTACCATGGCCGTTCCTAATCGGATACCCTCGAAAGAGCTTACACAAACATACCGAAGTACACCCACGATTAGGTGAGTCGCTGGAGATCACCCCACGACTGTAGACCGTTTGAATCCACCGTAACACTACGCGTAACCCACAAGAGATTACCGAAGTGACCTGCTGTCAGGGCTGTTTGATGTTGACCCTGGCAGGAGTTTCCGTTCAATCATTGAGAAGTACATAAGTAAATTCTCTCATAAACGTTCTGGCAGATTGCTAAGACCTGCGTAGGACTCTAAAGTTTACATCCGGCGTCCATTGATGTAGAACAACCAGTGTAATAATATTGTGTATTCCTATGAGATCTTTTAATGAATCTCTTGGCTCTAGACTCAATAAGTGCACATTTAGTCATCGGAGGAATGGAGCAGAGTACCTCCTTTTCAATATCAACACACTAGGAATGAGTGGTCAATAGATTATACAGGGTTCTCCGTGAGAATGAAACAAGTATCTTTTGAGAGATACCCGAGTGGCTAGAAGGTTTAAGTGCAGTGCGTCACTGGGTCCATGACGTCTTGTCTTCAATACCGATGTCACCTTAGTAACAATCAGTAGCAAATGAATTGAACCCGGTGTCTGACCTATGGTTGAACATATGGAGGGTTCATTTCTTTTCACCCTTTCTTATTTCATTTCTTTTTAATTCTTCAACCCCTTCTTTCCCTTTCATTCTTTACTCCTTTTTTCAAATCATACCTAAGGACTTCTAATTCTAATCTATTGGAATTGTCCTTGGGTAGATCCCTCCGGCTCTGGCGGATCATAGGACGGTTTTTCCTAACCTTAGGCACCTTATATCACCATGACTTTCCTATTGTTGCCATAAACCTTTTTCTTGAAAATCTCTCAAAGTGTTTATGATAATAAAACACATTTTGTTTAACACATTGAGAGTTTTGCAATTTTTTGAAATACTCCCCCTTCACATGTGCTCATGAGTTATTAAGATAAATTTGCACATGTTGGGTAGAGTTGGCACTTTTCGAATTGATCAACTTTAAGTGAACAAGACCAATTCGAGACACGTTTACATCACTAGTTAGACTAGCTTGAAATTATTACCCGGCCTGGTCAAGTCCAAAGAAAGTTTCTCGAATTGGTACATTCTACTTAGACAAGTCCTATTCGAGACACGTTTACATCACTGGTTAGACCAGCTTGAAATTATTACCCGTCCAGGACAAGTCTTTTCGATTACTGACATTTGATATTTCGTCAATTCGAGAGTCAATTCTGAGTCTGTTCTGAGTCAAGTACAAGACCTTTAAGTCTTAACTGACGAGCTCGAGATTCTTCCACAACTTTTGAACATTTTTGATCACATTTAATCGCGTCTTCTCCCCCTCAAAAATAGCATATCGTGATATTTTTTATATCAACTGATTAAATAAAAGCATTTGGAGAGAAAGACGGACTTTTTCGCATGAAATTGGAACATTTTCTTTTTGATTTTTATACTCCCCCTCAAAGAAAGCATATTGTTTAACCATAAAGTTTAAAATCAATTTTAATGGATTTAGAGGGAGTTTTTTCTTTGAAATACGAGTTATGTACTGAAATGTACACAAGTCATTTTGTGAAAACGAGTTTTTACTTGAAATCTTTTCGTTTGTTTATACTCGAACTTTTTGAAAAGAATTTCGGTTTAGAACGTTCGAGTCCTGATCTGAAATAATCATAAGTCATCATTCGGGTCCGGGTTTCGTACTGAAGTATACGAAAGCCATTGTGAAGAAATTTTAGAAACAACATGTTTTAGAAAACATTAAATGAACTCCCGCTCAAGCATATGTACATATCCGTGTCATTTTTTAATGACATTTCTAGAAACGTACATAATATCGATTATACGAGAGACATGTCGTGAGAAGAATATTTTTGGAATTTTTTGGTTTTATATTGTTTTTGTCTTTTTGAAAATTTTCTATTTTTGTATTTTCTTTTTGTTGGTTTTTCAAATTTTGTATTTTGTTTTTCAAAAATATTTACAGCGAAGCGGTTTTGAAAACATTTTTCAAGAAGTTTCGAGAAGACGTTCTAACTCCTCAGGGGTTAGGCTTCGCATGCCAATT
>LBNU01002695.1:22762-39585 GCA_014162995.1 Artemisia annua | reverse complement strand
ATATATATATATATATATATATATATATATATATATATATATATATATATATATATATATACGTACGCATGATATTAAAAAGAACAAATACATAAAATCATGCACCTAAAATTTTAGTCGAGCTTTACAGAAAAGTGTAAAGGTTGTGTTTTGATTTTTGTTATGTCGAACTAAAAAAAAAAGGTAAAAGGTTTGTATTTGGTTTCTTAGCTGTCAAACAATAAAGGAAACATATAAAAGATTATGTTTGGTTTTGTACATGACGTAAAAGGGTTGTGTTGTTTCTTGCATGTTGAGTTTTTTTTTATTGTACTTTAAGGCTTGTAGTTTAGTTGTGTAGATGGGAATATATATATATATTAATTGACTTAAAGAATACATGCATGTTGAGATGTAAAGGGTGTGATAATTATGGTTGCGTACGTGTTGGTCTCTGGTGTATCGAATTGAGAAGCAAAGAAAAAAAAAGGTTTTGGTGTTTTGGTTTTCTGCATGTCGAACAACATATGAATAATAAAGGGTACTATGATTTGGGTCGAACAATATTAAGGTGGGGTCTTGGTTTGGTTTTGGGTGTCTCGAATAAAAAGAAACAACAAAGGGTTTTTGGTTTTGATTAGTGATGCGTATGGCTTATAAATTAAAAGATGTTTTGATTTGTAAATAAAAGGTGTGTTTGGTCTTCAGTAAACAAAAAGGGTGCATTGCATGGTTTAAGAAATAAGGAATGCGCTTGGTTTTAAGAATAACAAAAGGATTGCGTTTGGTTCATAAAATTATAAAGTGGCTTATTTGCTTAAGAATAACGAAGTCGGGTTATAAAATCTTGGGTCGTCGCGACATAAATATTAATATCGTTGGTTCGTTAATATATTATATAAAATTATAATGACGGTGCCCAAAGTTGTTACTTTAATATTAAATTATTAAAATAGAGTTTAAAATAATTTTATTTGACTTTTAATATTTAATTTTGATAATTTACAGTTTAGACTCTAAGCTTATAATATTGACACTTTGGAACCTAAACTATTATATTGGTTATTTTATACCTTAAATATTATTTAATCGTCAATAATAACCTTAAAGTATTAAAGTACTAATTCGGGAAAGATAACTTAAAATCAGTAATTTATGTAAAATGAACTATTCGTAATATTGGGTTTATTATTCCTTTAGGTTCTGCAAGGCAGGAGTGATCTTTGATTCTGTGTTTGCTTAATTATCCGTTTGCTTTTGAAATAAGGTACAGATATTCTGACCTTTTCAGTAAAGGTTTTTTATGATCTCTTTTCTTTTACAATCTTTCATTCTGTTTAGGGTTCCCTATGCCATTGCTATGAAACCCCATTTTATTTTCTGAACCTTTTCTGTGATGAACCTTTGTAATCTGAACCTTCTGATTTGGACTTTCTGATTTGACCTTCTGATTTGGACTTTATGATATGAACCTCTGATATGTATTTCTGATCTGATTATTATGATGACCTATGATCTGTGTCATTTTAAGACATTCTGTTTGACCTATTCTAGTTTGACACCCGAGCCAAATTTATTTCACTAGGCATGGGGGTTCCATGTTCGTGTCAGTGATGCACCTCTGACATGACTCTAGGGCAGTAGAGTGATGTTCTGCCACGTCCATTTGATTGGTCTGCATGTGAATGGGTAGGGGCGTATGGATGCATTCTAGATCTGTTTCTGTTATCTATTATATGTATCTGGTGATTGATGCTGCGTGCATGCACGTCCTTCACAACTATGGTAGGTCTCCCCTACATATGCTGCTTTATGTGTGATTATGAATGTGACTATGATTATATTGAAGGCATTATTATGAAGGCTTTATATCTGTTTCTGGGCTCGTGGTAGATAACTAAACCTTACTCTATTCTTTATGATGGTTTCATTATTACCCTTGATTACACATCTGTTATTTCATTTACACCTTATTCTGTATTCGTTTCTGTTTCGTTATTACTTTGTTGTTATATCTGTTCGCTGGGCTTTTTAAGCTCAGCCGCGTTTCTTTTCTTCTGCGGCAGGTATCTAAGCTAGGAGCTGGGTTGCTTATGGGTTTGTGTGCTGAGTGGACTTACCTAGAGATCTTAGCATGGATATGGACATGATGTTTTTGACTTATTTTGCTACATTATTTCTGTTGGATATTTTTCCATTTGGAACTTATGTAATTCTGTTGGATTGTTACTTTCGTTTGGAACTATGTTTGATAAGTCTTGTTGACTTATCCTTTGATTATCTATGATATGATTTCCGTTTGTTTATGCTTATGTATATTTTGATTTGATGCGTTTTAGCAGCGGTGAAGCTCGTAAACTCGAGTCGTAGTCCCAACGAGGGTTGAACTGATCTCGTCACTCAAGATCGTGAGCTATGTGTAGTGAATAAGGTTTAAAAGAAGTTTTTGGTTTAACTATACTACAAAGACACATTAAAATGCAATTAAAGTAAAGTAAAGCGATAAAACGACACGAAATAAGTAAACAAGTAATGAGACATGTAATAAAGCGACTAAATAAAGCGGTAATTAAAGTGCGATAAGAAATGAAAACGGTAAATGAATTTAAAAGACAATGTGTTTGCAAAGCGACTCGAATAAGTTTATTAAGCTTGAGATAAAAGTTTGTGACGAGTTATTTTCCTTTCTCGAGATTAGTTTTTGATTAATCTTTTGAAAAGATAACAACTCTAAATGAATGAATTAATCGTTCAAAGGTTTTCGTCCTTCGAATAATTAAATCCACGTCTAAATAATCTTTCGATTATTTATCACAAACGTTTAACGCTCTTACTTAACTCACTAACCCGGGCTACTAAGCAAACACGATTAAAAACTACTCACGACTCATGTTTAAAGAACGTAAAGCGATAAAGTAATTAAAAGACTTGTAAACATTAAAAGTAATAAAAGTTTAAAACTAAAATTGCAAAGACACGAGACTTAAATAAGAAAATGAAACTAAAAAGATTTTAAGAAAATTCGACAGCATAACGTTTAGATTTAAGAAAAGTAAAACCTCACTCGATAAACGATGAGGGAAAACAAAAGCGTAACTCGGCTTGAAATAAAAATAAAACTTGAAAAGAAATAAAGAAGAAACAAAAGACTAAAGTGAAAAACAATACTCGCTAGGAATAAAGGGACCCGTACTCGCTAACCTACACAATCCATACTCGCTACTAAGTAGTCTCCATACTCGCTATGTACTTCTCATACTCGCTAGGAAACCTAAGTCCCATACTCGCAACCATAAGGTCATACTCGCTAGGTAGTCACCTCATACTCGCTAACATGAGGCTTGCATACTCGCTAGCCATTGAGGTCATACTCGCTAGATGGGGACTGCCATACTCGCAACCTAGGCTCCCTACTCGCTAAGAAACCTAACCCAAACTCGCTAACCTAAACTAACCCACCATACTCGCTATACTTATCCCAAACTCGCTAAACCCTTATTTTTCAAAAACTAAATTCGTACAAATCATAAAAATATGCTTGAAACAATTTTTAACATTAAGCTAATGATCAAATCACTTAAACTTTTAAAGATTTTGAAAGAGAACTCGTCTAGAAGAACAAATAAGCTTATATAAGCTCGCAACTCAAAACAAGCCCTAGCTCATAATACAAGCCAAACGATCTATAAAACCATGCAAAGTTGACAAGATTTATAAAAGCTTGTAGAAAAGATTAAGAGGACATGAAAACCTTTTCAGTAAAGGTTTCTCATGATCTCTTTTAAATTGCTATCTTTCATTCTGTTTAGGGTTCCCTATGCCATTGCTATGAAACCCTTATATTGTCTGAACCTTTTCTGTGATGAACCTTTGTTATCTGAACTTTCTGATTTGGACCTTATGATATGAACACTCTGATATATATTCTGATCTGATTATTATGATGACCTATGATCTGTGTCATTTTTATGACATTCTGTTTGACCTATTCTAGTTTGACACCCGAGCCAAATTTATTTCACTAGGCATGGGGGTTCCATGTCCGTGTCAGTGATGCACATCTGACATGACTCTAGGGCAGTAGAGTGATGTTCTGCCACGTCCCTTTGATTGGTCTGCATGTAAATGGGTAGGGGCGTATGGATGCATCCTAGATCTGTTATCTGTTATCTGTTATCTGGTGATTGATGCTGCGTGCATGCACGTCCTTCACAACTCTGGTAGGTCTCCCCTACATATGTTGCCTTATGTGTGATTATGGTTATGATATATTATCTGTTTCTGAGCTCGTGGTAGATGACTATCCTTTACCTTTATCTTTATTTCTGTTCTCAATTACTTTGATTATATATTTCAGTTATTTCCGTTACACCATATTCTGTATTCTTTAATGTTTCGTATTACTTTGTTGTTATATCTGTTCACTGAGGTTTTGAAGCTCAGCCGCATTTCCTTTCTTCCGCGGCAGGTATCTAAGCTAGGAGCTGGGGTTTGCTTATGGGATTGAGTGAAGAGTTGACTTACCTTAGATCATCTTAGCTTGGATTTTGATATTATGTTTAAGACTCAGTTTATTTCCGTTTATATTCTGTTGGAGATTTCTATTTT
Organism: Artemisia annua; assembly: GCA_014162995.1. NCBI lineage: Eukaryota > Viridiplantae > Streptophyta > Magnoliopsida > Asterales > Asteraceae > Artemisia > Artemisia annua. The sequence goes on along the minus strand of LBNU01002695.1, from coordinate 34,998 downwards.
GGAACTGATGTAACTTAAAGTCATGTTGACTTTCCCTCTTTTGGTTATTTATGATAAGACTTCCGTTTGTTTATNTACCAAAATACTCTGATATGGCACCATTATTGTGACACTTTTACCCTTGTCGGGTCGGGGTGTTACAACTTATGGTATCAGAGCCAGGTTTAGTGACCCTTAGAGCTTAGGCTATGACCTATGAGGATTGGGTAGACATTAGGTTTCCTTCTGCGTACTTTCCTTTCGTAATCTATCCTTGTTTCGATTTGCTAATCCTTTTCATAATCATTCAGATGGTGGCCACACGCAGAAATGGTGAAGGGGATGGTCCTGATTTTGAGGCCATGATCAATGCTGCTCTGGCCAATGCTCTTCCAAACCTTTCCACTGAACTCAGGACCCAGATTTACAATGATATTTAAAACGGCGCGGGTTCATCAGGTGGTAGTGGTGGTGGTGGTGGTGGTCCACCTACCATAATTTCTGGTTGGATTAAGGAGTTTAACAAGCTGAGACCACTTGCTTTCCGATCTGCTGCCACCTCCGCTGAAGCAGAAGATTGGATAACTCACATGGAGATGGTGTTTAAAGTTCTGGGATGTCCTGATAACTTTAAGACCCGTTTGGCTGCGTTCAAATTAGAAGGGGATGCTCTAAGCTGGTGGACAGCTCATCTTAGGACTCAGGCAGGAGGAGATGCATATGCTGATACATGTACTTGGGCTACATTCCGTGAAATTTTCTATAACCGGTATTTCCCTGTGTCTGAGCAGCAGAGGTATGAAAGGGAATATGGGTCTATCTATCAGTTGGACAAGGAGAATTCTGGGGATTATATGCAGAGGTTTATGAGGTTGGTGAGTTTTGTTGGGCCTATTGCTGGTGATGCTCAGAGACAGGTCAGGCATTTCAAGTGGGGATTGAAGAGATGGATTCTTAATCGGATTGTCAATAATGAATATGCTGATGTTTCTCAAGTTTGTGCTGCTGCGCGTAATATTGAGTTATTACATGAGAGTGGGTATTCCAACAAGAGGGACAGAGATGGCAACCGTATTCAGAACAAGGGACAGGGTCAGCAGGAGTATAGGAGTCGATCTGATCAGGTTCAGGAGTACAAGGGTCAGACTGAGAGGCGCCAGGAGCAGAAGGATCAGGCAGCTAAGGGTAATCAGCAATGTCGTTACTTAGATTTTTCAAGTCAGCAGAAGCCTGTTGAGGCTTTACCTCCTCCACCTCTCTGTACTACTTGTGGCAAATCTCATCCATGTCCGTGTTTTAAAGCCACAGGTGGTTGTTTTTCGTGTGGCTCCATTTCTCACAAGATCAAAGATTGCCCTAAGAAGAATCCTGTGGCGCTTGGGAACTACATCAAGCCAACTCCTACTACTGGACGTGTCTACTCTACTACTCGGGAAGACAAGCAGAGTCAACCAGGAGATCGTGCACGCAACTAGTTTCCTTATTTCTTTTTCATTCTAATGTTAGACTTTGATTTCATTTTCATTTCTATGTTACTTTGAAGTGATTGAATCTTGTGACTGTTAGGTTTTTCGTGGGAAATTTTGTTTTATAACAATTCTGCGAATGTTCGTTAAGTTTATAGTTATGAGAATTTTGGCGTATTTTGGAAGTATTGGTACGATTATTCATTATGATAGATCTGTTAGATTTCTGTTGCTTTTTGATAAGTTTCGTCTTCTGTTCAACTCCATTGATGATTGTTTCTGATAAGAGAAGTGTAGTATGTTACTGTTAGGTTGCTTATTCACGACTTGAGATAAAGTATGGTCATCATGATGGTATACTCATGTGATGCTGGTATAATGACGGTCGCGAACGTGATAATACTTACATCATATGATGTACCCTCATTGTGGGCATAGGATATTTCGGGAAGTGTTTGAGAAGCATTAGATTTCTGTTAGATGGATTTTCTGCGATTAGTGAGACCTTTAGGATTTCTTCATTCTACATGTATGCGCTGCCTTCATCGTTAGATATCTGGATACGTTTGAATTCTCCTCGTATGTTTATTGACCGTTGTTCATCTGTTAAGAATTTTAGAACTCATCGTAGAGCTTCCTACCGTTTGATTTCCGCACTCAATCTGTTTTCTTCCATTACTATTGAGAAGTACATTTGTTATCTGCTACATGTATGTCATCGTTGAACTGATTTATGATCTGCTCTGGATAAGATATGAGGTTATGAATTCTGATAAGAAAGATCTGTTTGTTTGTTGAAATCTGTTGGAAAGGTTGTTCAGAATTGAGGCTACTTCAGTAACTGAAAGATTTCGCGTTTGTTTCATCCTCATAATTTATGCAATTCGATCCGTTTCAATCTGCTCTGCCTATTCAATTTTCGCGGACGAAATTTTTTTTTTAGAGGGGAAGAAGTTGTAATACCTAAGATTTTAAAACGCATAAAAAGACCAAAATACCCTTAAGACTTAAAATCATAAATAAATATTTATACAATACCAAATAAGCCCTAACAAGTTTACAATTAATATTATATGAACTAAAATATTTAGAAACTAAAGTAAAATATGAAAACTATTTTATTATGACATGAATATTTATTTGGGCCATTTTCTTTCAAGTTTACAAACAATAATTATAAAGTGAGCCAAGTAAACTTTAGCCCAACAATTAAACCAATGTAAATCTTTGGCTCACTAGGCCCATTCGACCCATGCACATGATATAAGGGATCCGGTTATTCTTGTTTTGCACCATACGACTCAGGAGAAAAAAAAAGAAACGAAACCCTAAAATCTCCCAAAAACAATCGGTGTTATCTTGTTGCTCCTATTCGATCTGCTACCAAGAGTTCTAAGGTGTCGAAGTTCCTTGTTCTTATTTCATTCGATCTTCCGAGTCTCGGTATCGTTTATACATCTTTGTTTCTTGTTTCTTTTATTTAATATACATGCATGAAAACCTTAATCAATATATATATAAATCATTCTAGCTAATATATATATTGATTAAGGTTTTCATGCATGTATATTAAATAAAAGAAACAAGAAACAAAGATGTATAAACGATACCGAGACTCGGAAGATCGAATGAAATAAGAACAAGGAACTTCGACACCTTAGAACTCTTGGTAGCAGATCGAATAGGAGCAACAAGATAACACCGATTGTTTTTGGGAGATTTTAGGGTTTCGTTTCTTTTTTTTTCTCCTGAGTCGTATGGTGCAAAACAAGAATAACCGGATCCCTTATATCATGTGCATGGGTCGAATGGGCCTAGTGAGCCAAAGATTTACATTGGTTTAATTGTTGGGCTAAAGTTTACTTGGCTCACTTTATAATTATTGTTTGTAAACTTGAAAGAAAATGGCCCAAATAAATATTCATGTCATAATAAAATAGTTTTCATATTTTACTTTAGTTTCTAAATATTTTAGTTCATATAATATTAATTGTAAACTTGTTAGGGCTTATTTGGTATTGTATAAATATTTATTTATGATTTTAAGTCATAAGGGTATTTTGGTCTTTTTATGCGTTTTAAAATCTTAGGTATTACAACNGGTCTTGGTTTGGTTTTGGGTGTCTCGAATAAAAAGAAACAACAAAGGGTTTTTGGTTTTGATTAGTGATGCGTATGGCTTATAAATTAAAAGATGTTTTGATTTGTAAATAAAAGGTGTGTTTGGTCTTCAGTAAACAAAAAGGGTGCATTGCATGGTTTAAGAAATAAGGAATGCGCTTGGTTTTAAGAATAACAAAAGGATTGCGTTTGGTTCATAAAAATATAAAGTGGCGTATTTGCTTAAGAATAACGAAGTCGGGTTATAAAATTTTGGGTCGTCGCGATATAAATATTAATATCGTTGGTTCGTTAATATATTATATAAAATTATAATGACGGTGCCCAAAGTTGTTACTTTAATATTAAATTATTAAAATAAAGTTTAAAATAATTTTATTTGACTTTTAATATTTAATTTTGATAATTTACAGTTTAGACTCTAAGCTTATAATATTGACACTTTAGAACCTAAACTATTATATTGGTTATTTTATACCTTAAATATTATTTAATCGTCAATAATAACCTTAAAGTATTAAAGTACTAATTCGGGAAAGATAACTTAAAATCAGTAATTTATGTAAAATGAACTATTCGTAATATTGGGTTTATTATTCCTTTAGGTTCTGCAAGGCAGGAGTGATCTTTGATTCTGTGTTTGCTTAATTGTCCGTTTGCTTTTGAAATAAGGTACAGATATTCTGACCTTTTCAGTAAAGGTTTTTCATAATCTGTTTTCTTTTACTATCTTTCATTTTGTTTAGGGTTCCCTATGCCATTGCTATGAAACCCCATTTTATTTTCTGAACCTTTTCTGTGATGAACCTTTGTTATCTGAACCTTCTGATTTGGACTTTCTGATTTGACCTTCTGATTTGGAATTTATGATATGAACCTCTGATATGTATTTCTGATCTGATTATTATGATGACCTATGATCTGTGTCATTTTAAGACATTCTGTTTGACCTATTCTAGTTTGACACCCGAGCCAAATTTATTTCACTAGGCATGGGGGTTCCATGTCCGTGTCAGTGATGCACCTCTGATATGACTCTAGGGCAGTAGAGTGATGTTCTGCCACGTCCCTTTGATTGGTCTGCATGTGAATGGGTAGGGGCGTATGGATGCATCCTAGATCTGTTTCTGTTATCTGTTATATGTATCTGGTGATTGATGCTGCGTGCATGCACGTCCTTCACAACTCTGGTAGGTCTCCCCTACATATGCTGCTTTATGTGTGATTATGAATGTGACTATGATTATATTGAAGGCATTATTATGAAGGCTTTATATCTGTTTCTGGGCTCGTGGTAGATAACTAAACCTTACTCTATTCTTTATGATGGTTTCATTATTACCCTTGATTACACATCTGTTATTTCATTTACACCTTATTCTGTATTCGTTTCTGTTTCGTTATTACTTTGTTGTTATATCTGGTTCACTGGGCTTTTTAAGCTCAGTCGCGTTTCTTTTCTTCCGCGACAGGTATCTAAGCTAGGAGCTGGGTTGCTTATGGGTTTGAGTGCTGAGTGGACATACCTAGAGATCTTAGCATGGATATGGACATGATGTTTTACACTTATTTTGCTACATTATTTCTGTTGGATATTTTTCCGTTTGTAACTTATGTAATTCTGTTGGATTGTTACTTTCATTTGGAACTATGTTTGATAAGTCTTGTTGACTTATCCTTTGATTATCTATGATATGATTTCCGTTTGTTAATGCTTATGTATACTCTGATATGGCACCATTATTGTGACACTTTTACCCTTGTCGGGTCGGGGTGTTACATATGTTTTGAAGACGTGGCTTCAATTAATATACGAACAATAAGTGAAGACAAATGACTAGAAAGTCACTATCTCTCTTTGGTTCGTTCAGATAACACTAATACAAAGAACCTACCCGAGACCCACTTAAGGGATCTTGAAGCCGTTTAAACATGTAGTCGTATTCACTGAGAATAGTGAATCTAAAAGACAATAGTGGCGTCTTTGTTGTTGTGATGCGAGAAAAATACAAGTTTAAAGGGTTAGTATGGTTCTTCATTTTGTATGGGTTTAACTCGTGTGATCTGTGAATGGTTTGGATTTGAGAGAAGATGAGATGGGAATATGAGATGATGATTGGTGTGTGAATATGATGGGGGCGGATGTGTATAAGATTAGGGTTGGCTAATGGAGTTGTGTGTCTTTAATACCCCGAATTTTAGGGTATGAGGGATTTTGGATCAGGTTATGCGTGTGACGGGCTAAAAGGTTATTTCACAAGAATTTTTTTTGGGCCTTAAATGATATATCACATGATTTTTGTTGGGCTGGACTGTATTAGCTTTGGCCAATTTTGGGCTGAAAGGTGATTAAACGTGATTTGGATGGGCTACAACATTTATCAATCAGTAATAGCATATCACGATTGGACTTGAAATGTGTTTATAATCCAAAACGATTATATCAAATAACATGGGCAAACATGTGACTAATCAAATGTATTTTTTTAATACATTGAGTTAATTTTGATATAATATTTGGTGCAAAAGAGTGGTATTTTGGTTGTTACAAATTTTTACGGGGATAGATTATTGACAAGATCGGGAAACCATTATCAAGTTCACTTAAGCCGTCAAAAGGCTAGTTTTGAGCATTTAACCGCAAGATGTGACTACGGCATTAATTCATTATTATTTATTTGAGGTTGAAGTGAAATTTCACGGGCGCGTGTACTTAGTATCTGAAGATATCGGGGTTGGTTAGATGAAGATTCTTCAAGATCCTTGTTTGAGCTTTTAACCTTTACAATGACGGAGACTTGGATATCTAGTTATTTTGTGATTCTTCCTCTCTATTACCACAAATAACTATCACTTTAAGGAGTTACGTTGTAGTGCTTAGTGTCACACGCTGTTGTGGATAATCAAGAGGTGATGTACATCTTATACTTGATGGTTGGTTGGTTGATGAGTATAGAGTACTTAGGGATTCGATGGGGTGCGAACTCTCTACACCGCTCTTAGTCATACATTAGTGCAAGTTTAAGTCATAAGTTTGGGCTATTTTACTTCATTCTCAAGTTCATAATATTGGGTTTTCTCCATCAGTAGTCACTACAAAAAGCCATCAGAACAATAATGGGGTCTGTAAAGATTTAGTTGAGTGGAGTATAAAAGAGTAGAGATGTTTATCAGCAGTTGATTCTCATGGGGCTAGTTTTAGTACTTCACACCTGTTTGGTTAATTGGACATATGGGGTTACGCTGCCTCTGATTTTCATCGTTAACATAGTGTGTATGCTTCCGATTTCAAAGAAGGCATCGTGGGGGAAGATAGAGGAGTGTTTCTTTGAGCTTCTTTGACTGTTGATGATTTCTTTGCGAAAACACCCATTTTCCACGAGGATCTGCATTTAGGGGAAAGAAATGTGCACATCGAGGACGCATAATAGACTCACGTGATCGAGTTTACAATTTCATTACTACCGGAATGACCTCCGCAGAGATGATCAGTGGTTCAGTTTTGTGATTTTGGTGTAATAGTTTCGACTCTCGTGGATTGTGAAGTGCGAAGTAGCCTACATATGTGAGAATATCTTGCTGATTTCTTGCATGTTACCCCCGAACAGAGCTTCAGCGTTGAGTATAACCGTGATAAAGTAACTACTCAGATTTGCTTGGTGTGGTTTACTATGTCATCTACCAATTCCGCTGCGTACTCAAAACTTCAAAAGTTAGAAGACATGTTGACTACATCAAAGTTTTGAATCTGCTGAAGACGGATGTCAGTTTGGGGGGAAGCTGATTCAGAAACTTCGCCAAAAAAGAAGCGTACAAAGAAGCTGCTAAAGACATGCATCATGAATTGGGGGGAAGTTAATCCATTTCATGCATATTACATCATTTGCCTAGAAGTGAAGAAAAAGTTCTCAAGCCGAGGTACAAGATGAAGACAAAGAGCGTCAACTGTAGTCATCCTCAGCAATTGAAGAGCCGATGAAGACCTTTCTTTATTTGTATTTGTACTTGTAGGAAATGTTGTAAGTAATCCCTTATGTCGCCCATTGGGGGAAGATTGTTAGGAATCATCCTAACACGTAAATGGAACGACATTTACGGGATTACATTAGCTATCTTGTTAAGCCAAAACACATGGACAAGTTATGTAATATTTCAATAGTGGTGATTGTGTTAGGCTTTATATACACCTCCATACTTCCATGTAGGGGTGAAACTTGTGTGTGTAATTTTCTATCTTTCTTATTATCAATAAAACACTTGTTTTCTCTTCTCTCTCTCTCTAACCATGGAGGTCATCTTCTTCCATATTACCCGACCTCCCGAATCACAAATCAACATATAAACTACGATCCTAACACTAACATCACTAATTAACAAGCATATAACATCTGGAAATCATCAGTTGCAAACAAACATGCTTCACAATTAAAACCCAATTCAATTCGAAATTTCAATCAATCTAATTCTTTTTGCAATGATTTCCTCTATCAATTACCCACTTATCCTCAAAAGATTACATCTTAATTCGCACTATATCAAAAATACCCAAATCTTGACCTAATTCAAATAATCTGAATTAAAACTTAATTAAAGCAAATTGATAATGTTACTTACTTGTTTTGGAGCCATGGATGATATCCTAACACTCCTGCAACTCTAACTTAACTTGATGTGGTCGAATTTTTAGACCCAATTTGGTGGTTTTGTGTGTGTGTGTGGGTTTCTTATGATTTTCTTGAAAAGTTGGGCTTATAAATTCAATTCCATCCGTTCATCTTTTGATCCATCCGTTTTGGATTGAATTTTTGCAAAACTTAATTTTTCAAAACCTCAACACTTAGTTTACTTGACAAGCAACTAATGTGTTTACTTTTACAAAAAACCTTTTTGTATGTAAATTTTCCACCACACTACCAAAATTGGTCTATAACTTCTATCTCTAACAAAACTAAACACTAAATAACTCAACTAAAAACCTAAAACTTCAAACTCATATTAAGACATAACACATAACACATAAGATAAATAGTCTTAACCATAAAACTTGAAATGAAAAATAAAAATGCATGAAAATTAAAAATTGAAACATACAAACTAGCACAAGAAGTGCTTTATTCTTGAAACTTGCTCCTCTTGCTCATTTAGCCTTGAAAATACTCATTCCTAAGAATGTCTTCACTTTGGTACTTTCCGGATATCTTCCGGTTTGTCTTTTGTGTTTTGAACTTCCTTGCAAAATTTCTTCTGCTTGGGCATACAATATCAAATTTGACATGCCACTCCCCATCACCTTTTTCCTTCTTGTAGTTGCTAGGTCCATCGGGCCCCCACACCAAATTTTTAAGTTGAACCGGTAACGATCCAAGAAAATTTGTAAGTTTATTAAACACAAGAATATTTTTAAATGGGTTAAAGAAAGCCTCCATAGCAAGAGCTCTTTCCATTTCATCCTCAATATCGAAGAAACTNACAATATCAAATTTGACATGCCACTCCCCATCACCTTTTTCCTTCTTGTAGTTGCTAGGTCCATCGGGCCCCCACACCAAATTTTTAAGTTGAACCGGTAACGATCCAAGAAAATTTGTAAGTTTATTAAACACAAGAATATTTTTAAATGGGTTAAAGAAAGCCTCCATAGCAAGAGCTCTTTCCATTTCATCCTCAATATCGAAGAAACTAGGTGTCAATGGCCCATACTTAGGCCTTCCCTCTTCGTTTCTACCAACTTCAAAACAACCAAAGTAATCTTCTTCTTCCTCGTCAATACTATCTTTCCTTCCTTTCCTAGGCTTAGGGTAATAGTTATGCTTAAAAATTCCATCATTAATGGTCATGGTTCCACGCCCCATATATATTATTACCCCACATGTTCTTAAGAAAGGTCTCCCAAGCAAAATTGGTAATTCCTTATCAACCGGAATGTTTAGCACTAGAAAATCACACAAAAATGCTTGGTAACCTATTTGAACACGTACGTTCTTAACTTCCCCCATAGCCTTTGCTTTTGAATTATCCGCCATAGTAAGGTTAGATTGGTTAGGTTGTGGGTTATAAAGTCCTAACCATTGATACAACGGATAAGGCATCACACTTACGCTTGACCCCGTATCGGCCAACACATACATTGGAGTAGTCCCGTTCACCTTTATTGGTAAAAAAAAGTTTCCCGGGTCACTAATCTTATTAGGAAGCCCATTCTCTACTATTCTCTCCCTTTCAACTTCATCAAATGTCGTATCTTCCAACGTTGACCTTGCCATCATGACCGAGTCCAACTTCTTCTTATAGGTCATGTAATTATTCAAAACCTCAATAACAGGTTTCTTCTCCATGAGTTCATGGATCTTAGCTTCTAAGTTCACTAATATTGCTTCTTTTTGTTCATTTGTTAACGGTTGGGTAACTTTTGGTGAATTTGGTGGTGTACTAGGTAGTGATGATGATGACGATGTTGTGGAATTAGTCACTTTTGGGTTGGAGGGTTGGGTAAGTTTGTTTAGTGGTGCTTTCTTCCTATTTGCTTTTCCCATCTTACAAACCTCTTCATTTCCTTCCTTTTTCTCTTCCATGCCTTCACATAACTCCGCTATCATAACATCCACTTCTTTTTCTTCCTCCAAATCGGTTATATTGATCCTCAACTCACTAAGTGAAAAGTCCACCGTACACTTGGTAGCCACAATAAATTCCCTACCAAAAACAACTTTCGGTTCATCAGAATTGCAATAATCAAGAACAACAAAATCAACCTTAAAAATGTGTCCGTGAATGTTCACTTTTGTTAGGATCATAGTTTTCAACTATTCAGTCAAGTCTCGGTCATTTCAGTCAATGTAATAGGTTGCTATAAATATCACAATTATCTAAGTTATTTAGTTACTCGTATGGTTTAATGTTCAATTCTAATAAGATATCCTATGGGCCTTAAAGCCCACGACATAGTAAGATAGGGAAGAAGGGAATGTTGCCCTACTCTTCTCCTATAAATAGGACATCAACTCTTCATTGTAAAATGTTGGTTAATTTCATATCTTAAGAAAACTCTTGCTCTTTCATCTTTCATATTGTTATTAACCAACCAAGTCTTATTCTCATCTCATTTCTCTTATAAGATTACTTGTGTTTACTAATATGATGACCTAACAAGTGGTATCAATCGCTAGAAGAAGGTGTAGTTTATTTTTTTTGTGTTATACGAACCATAAACACGTTTTTACTCTCGTTGAAATCAAAAAGTTTGCAACTTTCTTGCTTCTTTTGTGTTTTTATCACATATTTGTTACCAAACTTGTGTTAGAAACCAAAACAAACAACAAATTTTCAAAATTTTATGTTTTCTTTTGATTCGTATATTTGTACTTTTTATAGAAAATTTTCAAATTTTTGTTAAAAAGTTCAAGTTTGCAACTTTCATTAAGATTTCATCATTTTAATGCTAGTTGTACAAGAATCTTGGATTAAAAACTCATTTTAGGCTTGCTTTTTCACAAAAGAAAAATCTGCATTTTGGCTACTTATCGAGAAACATAAACCCTTTTTTATCGAGATCTTTCGATATTACTACTTAAGTGTTTTCGTTACTTACTCAGTGCTTTTCTCTCTTGTATAAGAAAGAAAACACTTCGACACATTGGATAGTTTCCTTATTGTATAATCTCAAAACTTTGGATACTTGTTATCGAGAAACCTGAAGGTTATCGAGAACTTCACTACTTATTGAAAACACTTACCTGTTTTCGAAATCTTGTGAATCTATCGAAATTCCTTTCAGCAACATCGAAAACATACTTTGTCTTCATAGAACCAAAGATCTTGATAATTGTCTCCAACTTTTCTCGATAATTTCCTTTTATCGAGAAAAACGTGAGTTATCGAAATCTTAGCTATTTTATCGAGAACCTTAGCTTATCAAGATTACTTGGACTTTTACTGGTTATCGAAATCTTCCAATTACCAAGCATCGAAATCTCACTTAGTTTTGGGGATTAGCCTTAAGTACTATACCTTCTACAAGATCCATAAACCAAAAGTTTTCAATCATGTCTCAACCACCGTACTTTAACCCTTATCAAGCACAACCGTATCATCAACTACAACAATTTCGACAGCAACAGCAATATCAACAGAATGCACAATCATATCAACAGCCAAATCAAATGTATTCTCAGCAACATGCCATGATGCATCAATTTCAACCTCAACCCTTACCCATGCTACAACAAATCACTCCAACGCCAAAACAGTCTCACTGGTTTGATCAGATGTGTGAGGTCATTACTACTCAACAATCGAGGCATGAAGCAGGTTCACTTGACACACCACCAATGCTGACACCGGGTAATTATATTCAGTGGTCAAGTCGATTCCTTAGATTTCTTGATCTCAAGAAACCCCATGGAAGATATCTTCGGAAGGTTATCATGGAAGGTCCATTTGTACCACCTCTCAACACTGTTCCTGCTAATGACAATGCTGTTCCACCTAGACCTAAGTCTTCAACAGCTTTACCTCACACACGACTCACTGCTGAACAAATTCTTCATAAGGAAGCGGACGAATATGCCTTGAGTTACATCCTTCACAACATACCAAATCCTATCTTTCGCAGTGTTGATGCTCAGAAAAATGCTAAGGCCATGTGGGAACACGTTCATCTACTAATGGAAG
>LBNU01002694.1:7587-24436 GCA_014162995.1 Artemisia annua | reverse complement strand
GTTGTTAAGCCTAAAATTAATCAGGATAAGTTTCTAAAACCTGTGTTAGGTCATGCTTTGTCTAAAAAGGTTGTTGAGTACCAAGAGATACCTAGAGAGCATATGAAAAGGTACAATAACAAGCCTAGGGGAAACCAAAGAAACTTCAATGGCCTAGTCTCAAACAGATTAGGAAATGAGTTTTATCTTAAAAAGAAGGCATGTTATAAAAGTGGTAGTTTTGAGCATCTTCAAGCAAATTGTGCTAACTATCAAAAACCAGTTTGGAACCAATATACAAGAGTGAATCATCAAAACTTTTCAAAAAGAGATCACTCACCTCCCAAAAGAAATATGGTTCCAAGGGCAGTGTTACTGAGGTCTGGTGCTACTAGATCTATTGTGACTGCTCAACCAAAAAGGCCTTTTCAAAATAAAACAACTAGGTCTGCTGCAACTTCAAGAGTAAACTCTGCTGCTCAGGCAATTTACTCTACTGCTGTGCCTAAAAAGTTACCAAATACAGTTGTTGGAAATCATTTTTATGCTGTAAAGGCCTCAGCTTGTTGGAGTTGGAAACCAAAATCAAATGCTTTAACTCAAGTTTCCAACAACAATAGTGCATCAATGGATCTTACTAAATATAACTATGTTGATGCACAAGGCAGATCCAAGTCAGTAATGGCTTGGGTCAAAAAGATAAACTAATTTCTCTACTTTATGTGCAGGGCAATCTACAAGACAAGCTAAAAGTCCAAGGAATTATGGATAGTGGATGCTCTGGACATATGACTGGTGACATATCCCAACTTGAAGATTTTGTGCCTATTGATGGTGGATGTGTTGCTTTTGGTAATGATCCTACAGGTGGAAAAATTGTTGGTATTGGTACTATAAAAACAGGAAATTTGAATTTTGAAAATGTGATGTTAGTTAAAGGACTTAAGTTTAATCTCTTTAGTGTTTCACAAATGTGTGACAAAAGGAATTTTGTTCTTTTTACTGACACTGAATGTCTTGTCCTTTCTTCTGACTTTAAGTTACCAGATGACAAGTATGTGGTACTCAAAGTTCCAAGAAATGACAACATATACAGTGATCATATAAAGAACATAGTTCCTAGAAGAGATGTAACTTGTCTTTTTGCTAAAGCCACCTTTGATGAATCCAAATTATGGCATAGGAGACTTGGACACTTAAATTTCAAAACCATGAATAAATTGGTAAAAAGTAATCTTGTGAGAGGGTTACCTTCAAAGGTTTTTGAAAATGATGAAACCTGTGTTGCCTGTAAAAAGGGTAAACAACACAGAGTATCTTTTAAGTCCAAAGTTGTGAATACTATTGATGAGCCTTTGCATTTGCTTCATATGGATTTATTTGGACCTGTTTTTGTGAAAAGTCTGAATAAGAAGCAATTTTGTCTAGTTGTCACAGATGATTTCAGTAGGTTTACTTGGGTATTCTTTCTAGCTACTAAAGATGAAACACCTGAAATTCTTAAGGAGTTCATAACTAGAATAGAAAACCTAATAAATCACAAGGTAAAGATAATAAGGTGTGACAATGGAACTGAGTTTAAGAATCATACAATGAATCAGTTCTGTGTGGGTAAGGGTATTTTAAGACAGTACAGTGTTGCTAGAACTCCTCAACAAAATGGTGTAGCTGAGAGGAGAAATAGAACATTGATTGAGGCTGCTAGGACTATGTTGTCAGATTCAAAATTACCTATACCTTTTTGGGCTGAAGCAGTGAACACTGCCTGCTTTGTGCAAAATAGGAGTAAGGTAGTTAAGCCTCATAATAAGACCCCTTATGAATTATTTCATGGTAAAAAGCCAATGATAGCATTCTTTAGACCATTTGGGTGTCCTATTACCATCTTAAATACCAAAGACCAATTAGGCAAGTTTGATGAAAAGGCTGATGAAGGTTACTTTGTTGGATACTCTGTCAATAGTAAAGCTTATAGAGTATACAATAAAAGAACTAGATTTGTGGAAGAAAACCTGCATATTGAGTTTGATGAGAATAAAACCAATAGTGCAGGAACTGGACCAGAATGGCTATTTGATATTGATATGCTAACCAAAACCATGAATTATGAGCCAGTGTTTGCAGGAATGGATACTAACTCTCTTGCAGGTAATCAATCAAATGACTCTGCTGCTAAGGAAGCTGATTCCCAAAAGGAGTTTGTGTTGATTGAAAAATTGAGCCTTGGACCAAATATTTCTCCTACACAGGAGGAAAGGAGCTCACAAGATGATGTTGTCCAAGATTCTCCTAAAGGAAGTGAGGGAGAACCAAAAGTTGATGAAGTGGTGGAAAAACCTAAGGAAACTACTTCTAGCAGCAGTCTTCATAACTCTACTGCTAATGAACACTCTGCTGCTGGACCTAGCAACACTACTGCTACACACAAGTTTCCAACTTTTGATTCACAGGGTATATCTCTTGCTGATTCACCATACCCTGATGATTCCACTACACCTGGTTTGACAGAGATCTATTCTGATACTGATGATGAGGCTCTTGATCCTCAAATCTTTGGAGCTGCAGCAGATGTTACTAATTTGGAATCTAATATTCCAGTTAGTCCAACCAAAACTACAAGAGTTCACAAAGTTCACCCCAAAGAAAACATTTTGGGTGATCCATCATCAACTGTGCAAACTAGGAGGATGACTAAAGAGCAAAAAGATATCTTACACAAAGCTTTCTTTGTAAGATCTCTTCATCAAAGAAACAGTCATAAAGATCTGCAAAACTGTCTATTTGCTTGTTTCCTATCACAAGTTGAACCCAAAAATGCCTATAAAGCATTACAAGATTCAAGCTGGGTAGAAGCCATGCAAGAAGAGCTTCTTCAATTCAGATTACAAGAAGTTTGGACCTTGGTGGATTTGCCTAATGGAAAAAGGGCAATTGGTACTAAATGGGTTTTTAGGTGTAAAAGAGATGAAAGAGGAATTGTGATCAGAAACAAAGCAAGGTTGGTTGCTCAAGGATACACACAACAAGAAGGTATTGATTATGATGAAGTGTATGCACCAGTGGCAAGAATTGAGGCCATAAGACTGTTTTTGGCTTATGCTTCATACAAAGATTTTGTTGTATATCAAATGGATGTTAAAAGTGCTTTTCTGTATGGGGAAATCAAGGAAGAAGTTTATGTGACACAACCACCTGGTTTTGAAGATCCAGATTTTCCTGACAAAGTTTACAAGGTTGAGAAAGCACTATATGGATTGCATCAAGCTCCCAGAGCATGGTATGAAAAGTTATCAACTTATTTGCTGGATTGTGGATATGAGAAGGGTAAAATTGATAAAACCTTATTCATTAAGAAGAACAAAGGTGATATTTTGCTGGTTCAAGTATATGTAGATGATATCATTTTTGGTTCTACAAGCAAAGCTATGTGTGAGGAGTTTGAGAAGATCATGAAGAATAAATTTTCTATGAGTTCCATGGGTGAACTTACATTTTTCTTGGGATTGCAAGTGAAACAACTGCATGATGGTATATTCATCAGCCAAGATAAGTATGTGGCTGACATTTTAAAGAAGTTTGGATTTGAAGATGCCAAGCCTGCAAAGACAACTCATGAGAAAGATAAGCCATTGATGAATGATGAGTATGGCAAAGAGGTGGATGTTCACTTGTACAGGTCAATGATTGGTTCATTGATGTACCTTACAGCTTCAAGACCAGATATTATGTTTGCTGTATGTGCTTGTGCAAGATATCAAGTCAATCCCAAAGAATCACATCTTAATGCTGTGAAGAGAATCTTTAGATACTTAAGGTATCAACCCAAATTGGGGCTTTGGTATCCTAAGGATTCACCATTTCATTTGGAAGCATACTCAGACAGTGATTATGCTGGGGCTAGCTTGGATAGGAAATCCACAACAGGAGGTTGTCAATTTCTGGGAAGCAGATTGGTGTCATGGCAATGTAAGAAACAAACTGTGGTGGCAAACTCTTCAACAGAAGCAGAGTATGTAGCTGCTTCAAGTTGCTGTGGTCAAGTACTTTGGATGCAAAACCAATTGCTGGACTATGGGTACAATTTTATGAACACCAAAATTTTCATTGACAATAACAGTACATTGTGCATCATCAAAAATACTGTTTTTCATTCTAAAACAAAACATATTGAGATAAGACATCATTTTATCAGAGATTGCTATGAAAAGAAACTAATTCAAGTTGTTAAAATTCATACTGATCTAAATGTTGCTGATCTACTTACTAAACACTTTGATGTGGGTAGATTTCAGTTTTTAGTTGCAAGTATTGGTATGAGAAATCTTTGAAAAACTTATCTCATTGTGTTTTTGTAAAGTTTTGTAAAAGTATTTTGCACTGTTATTGGTCTAACAAGTTTGTTTCTACTGCTGATTACACTCTGCTGCTAATACTCTACTCTACTGCTAGAGTATGACTTAGCAGTATAGTGCTCTGTTTGTATTTGTGTTTTGGACTAATCTTTTGCAGGGAAAGTTTAAGTGTTAATGATGTTCTTTTGAGCTAATGGACATTCAAAGATTGCACTGAAGTTAAAGAAGAACAGTGATAATTCATTAATTATTCAAAGGATGATCATTACAAGCAAAAGAAGATTACAAAAGGCTTTCAAAACACAAAATGAAACATTCACATAACCCTAAACACCTATCACATGGGACGTTTCCCTTTAGCCTTGGAGTCTCTTTTCTCCTGTTCTTGAGCAACATTGGCAAGAGCATCTATCAAGGATTGGGAATCAGGCATGGTTCTGTTTCTTCCCATGGACTGAGTTGCCATATCCCACACTCTTGGACACACCAAGCCTATCACAACTCCATGTGATTCAGATGGTCCCTCTGCTTTTGAAGATTGAGTGTGAGAAGGAGGAACTGATGCTGATGGTTGTGGAGAAGGAGGAACTGGTGCTTCTGCTTGGGTCTTTGGAGGAGGAACTGGTGCCTCTGGTTGTGAAGGTTCTGCTTGTAACTTCTCCAAATGCTTTCTCAAGGCTTTCACCAAAGCCTTTGGGATTTCTTGTGCCAATGAGGAGTTCATGTGTGGTCCTTGTGGTGGATAAGTTGATTGTGATGCTTGTGGTGGATGTGATGGATTTGGTGCCTGGTAATCTCTATGATAAGGAAGGTATTTTGCATTGATGTCATGTTGGAACTTCCGGGCTTGTTCCTTAGTTCTGCTACCACGTCTGGGTGGTCGATATGGTGGAAGATATGGTGGAAAGGGTGGATTGTTTGACTCTGAGTCTGAAGAGTCTGATGATATATTGATTATATCTTCATTGTCAGACATTGTGATTGTTTTGGAAAAGATTGGAGATATTGATTAGGTTTTGTGGTGTTTTTGGAAGTGATTAGGGTTTGCTTGGAATATCAATTGGATTTGATCCCCTTTTATTGAGGATCAATTAGGAGTTATGGTAATTAATGAGGAGTTGGTGATTGGTATTCAATTTTTAGTAACTGCCTCTTATTGAAGATATTTGATTCGATTCTTGACTTTTTGTCCAAGAAAAGTCAAACTACTGCTTGGGTTCATAAGCAGTAGTCAACTCTGCTGCTAGTTATATGACTCTGCTAGTTATATGACTCTGCTGCTGGGTGTCTGCTGCTACAATTTAAAGTTGAAGGACGGTTATGTAACTTCTATTAAGCAGTTTATAACCTAATTGAATCACTTTTTCTCTACACAATAACCACGAATTGCAGTTTAGAAACCAACCCACTCTCCATTATCATCCAAATTCAAAATCCCCAAATCTCAAGAACCCTACATCATGGACATCGATCGAACATGGGCCAAAAGTCATAACATTGTGGCAGAACTTGACACAGATGTTATACCTTCTGAATTCGCAGAAATGGCAAACTTTCTAAATGCTACATCTCTTAAGTATGCACTAACTGTGAATCCTACCATCTATGCTGCTCACATCAAACAATTTTGGCATACTGCAAAAGTCAAAACTTTGAAGGGGGAACTTTGTGTGAGGGCATATGTTGATGATCAAAAAGTAATCATTTCTGAAGCCTCTATTCGAACAACTTTGCTCTTTGATGATGAAGAAGGAACAAAGTGTCTTGAAAGAAATGAGCTTTTTGATGGTTTGGCTGAACTGGGTTATCAGAAGAAAAACAATAGTTTAAAATTTCAAAAAGGTCTTTTTTCTACTCCTTGGAAATTTTTAGCCCATACTTTATTGCATTGTTTGAGTCCTAAAACAACTGGGTGGAATGAGATTAATGCAACCATAGCATCTGCTATGATTTGTTTAAGCACAGGAGACCCATTTAATTTTTCAAACATGATTTTTGAGGGCATTGTTTTTAGTGTTAAAGAAAAAGGAAAATCTTTGCTTTATCCCAGGTTTATCCAATTGTTTATAAATGATCAAATTGAAACAACCAGATCCCATAGGGCTATTTATAAATCAACAATAATGGGATCTGTGTCTTTTAGTTTTTTGGGCAAGGTTAACAAAGAATTTTCTGGAGCAGTTACACCACTTACTCCTTATATGGTGGAACTTATTGAAAATGCTCAGGGTGAAGGATCAGGAACTCCCACTGATTCCCAACACACACCCACTTTTGAATCACCATCCCCACAACCTTTAAAGACCTACAAACGTAGGAAAGCCTCTAAGAACACTGAGTTACCCCAGACCAGTGTTAGGATGGATATTGTACCAGATGGGGCTGTCACAGGTGATGGAGGTGACATGTTGGTGAGGGCTAACACTACTGCTTCTAGCTTAGCAGCAGAGCAGGATAGTGTTAACATAAATAAGACCCAATCCAAGGCAACATCTAATGTGAATGATTCTAATGAGTCAAACACAGGTGATGGATTCCCTAGCCAAATGGAAAACATAGGGGGCTCAGGTGATCAAACTAGGTTTGATACTGAGTTTATGTCCCAAGATTCACCTCTCAGGGAAGGTCACACATCCCGAAGTGAGGAGGACAGAATTGAACAAACTGAATTGATGGCACCCCCTCTTGTACAAAATGTCATTGTCAATGATTCACCTCTCGGACCAGGTAACACAGGTCGAAGTGATGAGGCTAGTATGGAACAAATTAAAGTTTTGATGGATAAATGTACCACTTTGGAAACCAAGTGTCAAAACTTGGAATCCAAAGTACAAGCTCTTGAAGGTCTCACAGCTGCACAGGGAACTATGATCACTCAACTCAAGCAACAAATGGAGTTATTACAACAACAAATGTCTTCTGCTAACACTGCTGCTGGTTTGGGAGAGGATGCTTCCAAACAGGGGAGGAATGGCACAGGTTCAGGGGAGGAAATCAGGGGTACTCAAAATGTTGCTGGGGTTGAAACTCAAAATGTTGAACATGATGACTCTGCTGCTCTAATCTCTGCTGCTATAGAAGACTCTACTGCTATGGAAGACTCTGCTGCTATGGCTTTAGACTCTGCTGCTATGGATTTAGAGACAAATGTTGATGCAGGGGTTATTGTTGATGCTGGCTTAGCTTCAGGGGAGGCTAAGAGTGATGACCATGTGGAAAGTAGTGATAATGCTGATAGGTATGTGGTGGTGAATAAGGATAATCAAGAAGTTGTGATGGAAGAGATTGCTAAGACTGCTGCTCCAGAGTCTGCTGCTAAAGAGACTACTGCTAGTAACTCTGCTGCTGGATCAGGTGAGAACTCAGTTGCAAATGCATTGCTAATGCTTCAAGAAAAATCTCCAACTGAGCATACATCAGAATCACCTCAACTCAAATCTACACCATCTCAACCAACATCCCTTTCACAACCTATTCATGTGTCACTCCTACCCACAAAAGGAGTGATGATTAGAGAACCTCTACAAACAGTTCCAAAGGCAAAACCAGTTGCTTCAAGTACTGATAAAGGTAAAGGAAAGATGATTGAAGAAGCTGGTTCTGGTTCTAGTGATGATGAAGAAGAATACAAGAAATTGCCTCAGGAATTTTGGCCAAGAGAGAAGCTTGTGGAAGCTGATAGAGCTTTGGCTTTACAGGTTGCCATGGATGATATTGTAATAGATGGGGATGATGTTAATGCTGAACAGGCTAGGATGCTAGCAGAACATGAAGTTCTTGTAGCATTAAAATCTAGAAGAAGTGAAGAGGGTGAGCAAAAGTCAAAGAATGATGTATATGACTATGAGCCCACACCTGAAGAAGTTGACTACTTGATAAAGAAAAATCCAGAGGTCAACAAGAAAGCATTAGAAGTTCATGCTGATGTTACTCTAACTACAGAGCAAAAGACTGCACAGTTGTATGATTTCATTAGAATGATTACTGATCAAGCTTTTGACTATGTGTCAAATGTAATTAAAGGCAAGCAAAAGAGGAAAAGAAGGCCTACAGAAGCTCAGATCATATCTCAAATGAAACAATATTTATGTGCTCAGTGTGGTTGGAAGATGAGCCAATTCAAAGGAATGGGGAATGATGCAGTTAGACTTCATTACTATTCTGGATATAAGAGGAATAAGATGTTTGTTGGAATGGGCTCAAAGGAAGAGGCTGAGTGGAAGAAAGATTTTGATGAGCATATGGCAGCTAGCAGAGAAAGAGCCAAGAAGTCAAGAGTTGAAGGATCTAAGTCTACTGAATTACCTGAAACACTTCAAAAGACCTCTGATAAGACTGATGATAGATTTTTGGTGGTTGAACCAGATGACATGTTTGTTGAGCCACTTCAAGCTAGACATCCAATTGCTGAATGGGAAATTGTACAAGATGAATTTGGTGAAGCTTGGAAAATTATCAGAGTTGGAGGTGATGTTGAAGTTTACAGAGATTTTGAAGATCTTGTAAGATCTTGTGACAGGACAGATCTGAACACACTTTGGGGCTTGACACAAGCTAAGTTTCAGTTTGAAGATCCAGTAAGTGTAAAGGCTATGGAGTTATGGGTACATTTTCAAAGAATGTATAATCCAGACTCAAGTGACAGATATTGGAAGTTTGAAGCAGATAATATGACTACATTGTGGAAGCACTATAGCTCAAGTGATGTTCATCATATTTCTACTCAGGCTGGAGTTGATGTGTTCATGCTTACTGAAAAGGAGTATCCATTGAGAGCTGGTGTTCTTACTGTAATGCTTGCTTCTAAGCTCAGATGTGAAGAAATAACTCCTCATCTTCAAGACTTGCTTGATAGGATAGTGTTGCAGAATACTAGAGAGTGTGAAAAGCTGAGAAGAAGGTAGAGTGTTTGAAAGCATCCTCCTGGTGTTTGTTTGAGCTTATAAGAAACTTGCATATTTTCAGGGAAAATATCAAGTTTAGGGGAGGATTGTTGGGTTTTGAAGTAACTCTACTTCTGGATGCTACACTGCTGCTAACTAGTCAAGTCTACTGCTAAGTGCAAAATCTCTACTGCTAGACAAGACTACTGCTGAGACTCTACTGCTGGAAGTATACTGCTGAGACTCTGCTGCTATGTGATAAGTTTATGTACGAATATTTGTATTTATAGTATAGATATTATGTAATATTCTATAATGTTAGAAGATCATAGTCGTGGGTAGGAAGTTGTATGTAAGCCTGTAGGGTTCCTTGGTGTATAAAAGGAGATCCTAGGGTTAGACTAGAGTACGAATTATTCTAGCATTGTATTCACTTCAAGGTTGCAAAACCCTAGCACTATTCAGGGTGCTCGTATTCAATATATTGAAGTGTTTAATTGGTGATATCATTGTGTTTGTGTTCCTCTTAAGTTAATCAATAAATTCCGCATATTGATTAAGTTTGTAACAAGTCAGCTTCTATACATTGTTGTCTTGGTTTATCTAAGATAATAATACTAGATCAATTGCTCAACTGGGATCAACAAAGGTGAAGCACTGATGACCTGGCCCAATGCTATGGTTTGCAAAAAGTCTTTGTAGACTATATTTTTAGTTGTATTCGCGTTTCTTTCAGTGTGTCGTTTTATAAGAATTTTAAGGCCCTCAGGGGATGTTGCTCTAGATAGCGCAACATAGAGTTGCCCGTGACCGAATATAGGTTCTGGTAGATATACGCCAATTTTATTGAGCGACTGCCCTTGGCTCTTATTTATTGTCATTGCATAGCAGACTTTTAACAGGGAATTGCTTCCTTTTAAAGATGAATGGCAGTTTCTCGTCTTTATTGATCAATACAATTCTTGGGATGAAAACTTTTTCAGACATTCTAGTGCCTGTAACAATCTTCGCTTGAATAAGTCTGGTATATATTTGTGTGACAATCATCCTTGTACCGTTACACAACCCGACATCTAGGTTTAAGTTTCTGAGCATCATAATCGGAGCTCCTATTTTGAGTTTAAGATCATGCGGTGGGAGCCCTGTAAATGAAAGAGTGTTGAGATATTCTGGCGGGTAGAGTAGTTCTATTGCTCCTCCATCGTTTGTTTTTGGGATGGCTTCCTCAAAACTTGTGTAAGAATAGGTTTCTCCTTGCAGCTTATCAAGAACAATCAAGTTAATGACATCAGCGTTCTCATTCTTTGGGCATACTATAGCTTTCTCTTGTAATGCTTTTTCAATCGGTCTTTGGAGCATATCTTGATCATATATAAAGCGAATCAGTTCTTCGATACTTCTATCATTGTCGGGAATGCCGTATTGTTCCGGTATGCGGAGCCAAGCTGCATTTTCTGGATCATCTTCATCTGGATCTCCAATTGTACCATCACCAACTTGTATCAGCCATTCTGAAAACGTGCGAATTCTTTCATGTTCTTGAATTGCCATTCCCGGTCGCCTAAGCCTCATATTTTCTTTAATGCGTATGACTCTGAAATGTGGCCAAAGGTACAATAGTGTTATGGAAGATGCTATAATCTCTTGTTTTGAAGCTTTTTTTTAACAGGAAGTGTTTGCCTGAAGTCCCCGCCTAAGATAACCGTCTTTTTTCCAAAGACACCGTCTGGTGCATCCAGCATGTCTCTAAATGTACGATCAAGTGCTTCAAAGCATTTCCGATCGTTCATTGGAGCTTCATCCCACACGATAAGGTCGGTTTTTTTTATCAACTCTGCTACCTGAGTATTTTTCTTTATGTTGCAAACTGATTAGTCTGTTAGATCAAGGGGTATTTTAAATCTTGTATGAGCTGTGCGGCCTGATGGGAGTAACAGGGAAGCAATACTAGAGGAGGCGACTGCCAATACTATTTTGCCTTGTGACCTGAGCGTAGAAATTATGGCCTTCCAAACGAACTTCTTGCCTGTTCCTCCATGACCATAAACAAAGATGAGCTTCTGTTTATTATTGTTTGTCGCATAAATTACTTCGTCGAAAATTAGCTTCTGTTCAGGGTTGAGTTGCGCGACCAATGCTACACTTTCATTCCTCAATTATTCTTGATTGTAGCTTCGCTCTTCCATGATTGCCCTGTTTGTTAGTATCTGAAGTAATTCAGGTGGAGGTAATTCCATCCCAAATTCTTGAACAGATTTGCCATAGAAATTTAGGATTGCCTGTAGCTCGTACATAAGACCGCCTTCTAAATCGTCTGCATTTACCTGAATGCGTGGTATGTGAAGTATGTTCGACAATATAAGAGGAATATCTTCGGACATACTGTCTTTATGTGCTTCAAACAATGCTACTAGACGTGATACTTCGCAAAAGATAAGCATCTGGCAAAATAATCTTCGCATTTCAGCCACGGTTGCTGACAAAGAAGCCTCTTGCAAAGCTATATTCCATTCTTGATCATTTCTCAAAAGGCCCATAGCTTCGCAAGCATCTCTGTACGTAGGATAGACATGATCATCAACNATCTCGGACATACTGTCTTTATGTGCTTCAAACAATGCTACTAGACGTGATACTTCGCAAAAGATAAGCATCTGGCAAAATAATCTTCGCATTTCAGCCACGGTTGCTGACAAAGAAGCCTCTTGCAAAGCTATATTCCATTCTTGATCATTTCTCAAAAGGCCCATAGCTTCGCAAGCATCTCTGTACGTAGGATAGACATGATCATCAACTGTTCGAAGATCACGGAATGATTGACTACCTTTCTGGTGACAGAGGAGTATCCTGAGATAAAATACATCGCCGAAGGTTGGATGTACGTACGCTAGCCGACCTATGCATTGAGTGCCTGTTCTTCGCCTCCGTTGCCAATATTTCCCATCTTGATACCATACAAATTCTTTTGGGAAATTTATGTATGTTAAGTGTCGTCCGTCCGTATTATGGTTATTATACCTGAACCATTCAGTTAATGTTGTTCGTTTATTGTATTCGTTGTCAACAACTGATTGCAAGGAATCAGATGCTCTGAAAGTGATGCGTTGCATGTTTTGAAGATGAACTCCAAGTATTTGGACAGGTGGATCTCTGCTATGTATGTTAAACCAAGGATCCTCCAACACGCTTCATGAGGCCCAATATATCTAGCATCCTGAAATTTTTTAACTTCATCAATCTGTGTTGCATTGCGACTGGTACTTGGATCTGCATCTCCAATTCTTCTTGTGATATCAGTAATTATGCGATCAGTACCTTTGGAGATGTATTTAAAGAGATATTTTATAAGCATTGTCCACTCGCAATATTCTACATTAATATGGGCATAGAAATGCATACACAACGACCGATTATGCGGGACAACGCAACCATTGTCAAGGTCAACATCTTGTCTTCTTGTTGTTAAACCTGTATCTCTTCTCCGGTAGTTTACAAAGCCTTTTTTGTCAATAAATGTCGAAGAGCTGAATGGCTTA
This sequence comes from Artemisia annua, assembly GCA_014162995.1. NCBI lineage: Eukaryota > Viridiplantae > Streptophyta > Magnoliopsida > Asterales > Asteraceae > Artemisia > Artemisia annua. Next base: position 11,686 of record LBNU01002694.1, on the reverse strand, counting down.
GGGAATGATTTGGTGCACTCTTCACCGCGCTTCATACATGGTGCTGACTTATTAAGCAACCCACATGGACCATGCATCATGAATTCTGAAATAACCCGATACGCTTCAGCATCAGTTGTTGGATCCGGTAATTCTGCAGAAATATACTTGTCTATATCTTCATTACTCTGGACACGCGAACCTTCTTTTATCCATAATAGCAGGTGACAATGTGGTAAGCCTCTTTTCTGGAACTCGACTGCATACAAAACTATAATGAGAGATCATTAAATCAGTGATTAAAACAACTTGACATTTTAAAAATACTTATATATATAGATATATGAAATCTAAATGTTACCTGCTTGCACATGACCGAAAGGTCGCCTGTCTCTTAAGAACTTTATTAAATCATGGATCTTTCTCTCAAAGACACGATCGACAACATCCGGTCTGTCTGCTACTGTTATGTGTGGGAATTCTTGCATGTAATCTTCAATTTCTGGCCAGTTTACATTGCATGTAAATGTTTTAAAAAAGGACGGGTTACCATGGACTCGGCATATAGCCAAGGCATCCAAGTAGTGGCTGTACATGTAACGCGGGCTTCCTGTGAAAGATGAAGGAAGTATTATTCTTGAACCTGCATCTGAACCTTGATGGTCACCATGTGATAGTGCATCATACAAACCCGCCATGTAGTCATTTCTTATGTCGTTCTGCTTTTCTCTAATGTAGTCTAGGCATGACTGTTCAACACTACAGTAAGCGGTAACAACATATTCCTGAAATAATCGGCCGCTTCTTGTGATCAAACTATATTGGCTACGCCGATCATGAAGCAGGTAGGCATAGAACATCTTCATCGACATCTTTTTAGGAGCATCTGTTGTTGTATCTCCTGTGTTGGCTAACGTAAGACCCAAATGATACCCTGGTTCGCCATAAATAAAAATCAGCGGGAAATGCAATGACATGTATTCGGGATGGAGCTTGTTGATTCGTTTCGGAGAACCACCATGTTTCTGGATTATGACATCGAAATCAGTTCTGACATCTGTACCAGCTTCAAAGACTATTGCAGCAATTGAGTCTCCTGAAGGTAGTTCATACTGCCTTGCACCGACTACACCGAAGAGGTTGATCTTAAAATTGGGAATATCAAACCCTGCCATTCTGTCTCGTGCTGTTCTAAAGAGCCGAACCAATTTTTTGTGCTCGTCCAAAAAGTGTATCAAGCCTTGCACAATATCGCGCCGCAGACCTTCACCGTTGTTTCTGAAATTTTCCAGGCGATTTTTGACCTCATTGTCTGTGTCATAGATATAAAGCTGTAAAATCTTTGACCGTTTTCCCTGTTCTGGACACATGCTTCCTATCCAATGGTAGATCTGTCCTGAAATTTTGAATACGTACGGACCGCGACTCCTGTTAACAGATTGGTCAATCTCGGCGCCTAAGGATGTCATGGCAAACATCTGATTGTAGGCCCTAATATTTTCCATAAAATGCCTGTCGGTCAATAATTGTTTTATGTAATCGGGATAGTCGTCGGTGACAGGTAGTTGAACTTGGCCCCTATTGCAACATTTGTGGTATTCTGGATTGCGTGCTGAACTTCTTGCTGTGCGTTCATGTTGCCAGAAAACAGCGTTGCAGTGACGACATTCTTGATTGCACTGGCCCATATGCATGTATGTCGTTGGAGGACCTGTTTGCAAAGGGTACGATATTAAAAGAATATAAGAAAATAAAATAAGTAAATAAAGAGTAAATAGTGAAAAGAGCATAAACCTTGTCTCGCACGTCTCATTCTATTTGGTCTTGTTTCTGCACGCTGCCGTCGGTTCACTTGAGGCATTGCTGAGAATGTAATGTAACGAACCATTTTATGACTATATATGGGTAAATATTCAAGTAATAGGTTGACAGATAGCGTTAATAAAGAATAAAGCATCAAACCTTGTCGAAGTTGTGATGGCCTACCACCTTTCGTATGTGACGATGCTCGGGTTGTTGTTGAAGGAGTCAAAGACACTGTTACAGTAACAAAAAGGATGTTATTGACAAAACGAAAGTGGTCATCCATATGATAGTGTGAAAGTCCTGTGCAAACAAATAATGATATTAGGATACAAAAAAAGAAGAGATGTAACCTTGTGAATGGGTAATATGTTGATTTACTCTAGACATTGTATGGCTACTCGGCATGGATGAAGAAGATCCTTCACCTGTATTACAGGTAAATGCAACACTGAATATATATGTCATATAACTTAGATAGTTCAATATTCATGGATAGTTGTAATGTGGACTAAAATTTAAGTAAGCAATAGAATTGCGCGAGAGTTACTGGATCTGATGAAACTCCTACGTTATCTGGAGCAAGGAAATTTGGATTTAGTAGATAAGTAAAAGAGCATTGACATAAATAGTAATATAGCCAGGAACTAAAATACATAGTAATGTAAAACCAATAAAAGTAAGTAAGGAAAAAAAAACCTTGGCGAATAGTCGGATAGATGTTCAATCCTTTGTTTGTCTGGCCACGCATTGGTGATAAAGATGAAGGCGTAACTATAATCATTGGAAATACAGTATCCAACATATGTGCATCAATTTTAGGTAAACAGATCTAGCAACATGTAAATGTATGCATAATATGAAGTATAATGTATATATGTAACTTACAGTAGGAGCAGCCATATTGTTCATTCAAAAGAGAAATGTCATTGTCCTCTATCTTGCATATTAATTCATCAGCTGGAAAACAAAATATAAAGACAATTGTTAGAAGAAAGATGCCTTTTTTTTTTTTTTTTTTTTTTTTTTTTTTTTTTTAAAAATAAATAAAAAAGAAAAAAAAAAAAAAAAAAAAAAAAAAAAAAAAAAAAAAAAAAAAAAAAAAAAAAAAAAAAAAAAAAAAAAAAAAAAAAAGAAGAAGTTGCATATAACATACATATAAGATCTGTATCGTTGTATTGATACATTTTATTCTTTCCTTTATCAAATGTTGGCGGAGTCATTGGACCAGTGAACTCTCGATGGTCTGTAGTAAGTTACAAGTGGCGTGGAGTTCTACTTTGCTGTCAGGACCTGAAAGAAAGAACATTTAAAAGCAATGGCGAAATCAGTCATCGGAGACCGACAGTAACAGTTAAACCAACGAAAAACAGGTAAAGGTTATTTTACATACAATTTTTACTACGTGGTGACCCATTGATCACACTGTAAGTGTGACCAGTTGTCTCATGAGTAAAGCGTACTCCATTATGAACACCGTCAGAGGATGTCACATGTTGTTTCTTTGAAGCAACTTGAGATAATTGTTGAACCTCTGTTGCCATCCGTTTATGTATGCGCTTGACTTCCACATGTATTTGAAGCAAGACATCTTGCAACTTCTGTTTCTGTTTTCTATTTGTTCCCGTTTGACGATTGCAGACCTTCTCACCAATAGAAGGTACAGAACAACTGGTTTCATCTATATCATTTTGCCTCTTACCTAGTGCACCTATACGTTCACATTGCATTCCTTGTAAACCAACAGGCGTGCCTGGACACTCTATGGGCCTATCAGAAGTAGGTATAGCTCTCGACAAAGACTTTAAAGGGCTAGCAGAAGTGACCCTAGGCTTAGCTTTTTGTTTAGTATGCATAGCAACAATATGAAAGGAAAAGGAAACAGGTAATATGCTTATGACTTAAGATTAAGGGCACATGGTAGTAGGCTGAAGCATATGAAAAAACAGCATAAGCAACATAGAGGAACAAATTTCATGCAATTGTTAAAACCATGATACAGATAAAACCGCAGCGTGATATTAACTGAAACAATTTGGTAAAAGCAAAATAAGTAGATCATCATAAGAACGAGAGGCAAGACAAAAGAAAAAGGGCTCACGAAATTTGGTACACCTTTGTAGACTGGTCGAAGATCTAGTGCACATGCAGATTCAAAAAACATGGATGTTAGCATAGATATGTAGGGAAAAACCCAAAACAAATGCATACCATATAAAGAAAGAGGAAAATACATGCAGACATGGGCAAATCAAACCTGAATGAAATTCTTTGTTCTTTTTTTTTTTTTTTTTTTTTTTTTTTTTTTTTTTTTTTT
>LBNU01002693.1:59869-78689 GCA_014162995.1 Artemisia annua | reverse complement strand
GTCAGTATGAATATAATGGTAAGTAGAGTGTCGATCACTAAGAGTGGAACGTATTATCTAGTTAACCTTATCAGTATTTTAATATTCTAAGTTAGTTTTACAGTCTAATCTAACGAAAAGGGGTTTCAGCCTGAGAGACTGGCACAGTTTGGTTTTATTAAACAGTAATTAAACTAATGAGCACGAATCAGCGAATAGCAACACGTACACAGATAGATAATAGAAGCAGAAGAAGGTCTGTCCTGATAGTTAAGCAGCTTGTCACTTGTTTTATTGCTAGTTTTATATGAAGCGTATCATAATCTAATCTGTCTCGTTGGATCTTATTATATCGGTGAGTAAACTCTTAATGATCACTTATGTCTATCCTATTTATCTAAAGACGTCAGCTAAATAGGCGAGGAACAGGTATGGCAGCCCATAGGCTCAGCTAGACACAGAGGTTATCAATGCACTAATATAAGTCACCGAAAGCATCATCATATAAACTTTAATTGATGGGAAAGCAATTTTAAGGGGAGCAGTATGGTGGCCACAAGCCCATCAATCCTGATAAATTAAAGCGTACTATTACAATAATACAAAACTACTTAATAAATTAAATACATGCAGGACCTTCTTACAACTCTAATATCTTCGTTTGTGGTGTGTCTTGTGATGCTTGTTCGACTGAATTCATCTCCTTAGGGTTTTGTTGCACACAAAATTTTTATATGTCTTGGGGTATTTATAGTTTCTGTCTNAAAACTACTTAATAAATTAAATACATGCAGGACCTTCTTACAACTCTAATATCTTCGTTTGTGGTGTGTCTTGTGATGCTTGTTCGACTGAATTCATCTCCTTAGGGTTTTGTTGCACACAAAATTTTTATATGTCTTGGGGTATTTATAGTTTCTGTCTGAGGGTACGATGCGGCGCATGACATAGGTAGATGCGGCGCATGTACTTAACTTCGCGTGGGGTCTAAGATTAATATATTCTGGAACATTCGTACACCGTCTTCAGATGCGGCGTATCTTGATCTTTTATGCGGCGCATGTCCTTCAGTGTCTTGGATTGTATTTGGTGAAGTCTGGATAGTGATACGCCGTATGTCAGAAGTATAATGCGGCGTATCTGGAGTAGAACAAGCTTGATCTTCTTCGTTGACCAAAGTTTCATATGCAGCGCATGATAGAATTTCATGTGGCACATTCTTCAAAGTCAGGCAATGGTCTTCTAATTCATCTAAGTATCATATTGCGGCGTACCTGTTGATAGAGATNTATTTGGTGAAGTCTGGATAGTGATACGCCGTATGTCAGAAGTATAATGCGGCGTATCTGGAGTAGAACAAGCTTGATCTTCTTCGTTGACCAAAGTTTCATATGCAGCGCATGATAGAATTTCATGTGGCACATTCTTCAAAGTCAGGCAATGGTCTTCTAATTCATCTAAGTATCATATTGCGGCGTACCTGTTGATAGAGATACGGCGCATCTTCTGGATTTCAGTAGACTTTTGACATCTTGTTTGTTTTGCTCCATAATTCGTCCAAAATCGCCAAGTTTCACCAATTGCTTGTTTTTACCTGAGAATTACTAAAGTAAACAATTAAGTATCGATTCTCATAGATAATATAATAAAACAAGTCAAATAAATTGGATAAATGATGATAATAATATGTACTTATTTGATGTCATCAGCCGTAGCAAGTAATTATGAACACTACGGCGTAGCTGAGCCATGACTACGGCGTAATGAACTACTAAAGGGCTCTACGGAGTAGCAACTCTCCACCTACGGCGTAGACCCCAAAATGAGACGGTAAAGAACTCACGTGGCCAAAGAAGAAGTTATGGCATAGTTTCCCAAATAACTACGCCGTAGAAGCATCTAAGGAAGAAACTACGCCCGTAGCACTTGATCAAGCTACGGCGTAGTTGATATTAACAAATGCTACGATGTAGCAACTCATCCAGCTACGCCGTAGCAAAGTCGGGCCTATAAATACCAGCCCTAATTCCGAGTTTATCAATTCACTTTTCGCCACACAGAAGTTGGGAGAAACTCTGGGAGCAGGAGGAACGAAGTTCAATCTGCATACAAGTCATTTCCAAGGGAGAATTCACACACCAATCATAAGTTTATTCATTCCTTTGATTTGTATTCGATTCATGTTTATATTTGTGATATTACATTCTTGTTTTACTGCAATTATGAATATGAGTGGCTAAACACCTCTTGGTGTTAGCCTTGTTATGAAATTGTTATTGTTATGATTTCGTTTTCTATGCATCTATTATCGTTTTGTTTGTATACTTTCTTGGCTAGTCTTAGGACACTCTAGTTTTGGTAGTGTTGAGTATTGGTAGTTCCTTGGAGGCTTGGTGAATTAACTCTAGGACCCAAGCCAATGAGGATGTGACTTGGTGATAGAAATATCACCATACATGTGCGAATTAACCCTAGGACCACCTACCAATGCGATATGCTTAAAGAAGCTAGAGGGGGTGTAAGATGTTCCCAATACCCGCATCCCGCTAGACTTGTCCAAGTTAGTAGAGGTACTTAATGACTCTTGCATCTTCGTAGGTTCACGCCGACCGATGAACTCTCGTCTTTACAATAGGCGGGAATAGGACAAGGTGTAAGATAGATTTAGGTGATTTAACCCTCTGATCCTAAATGTATATAACCCCCAGACGAAACGATAGGATGAACTTGACAGAAAACTAATCATAATAATAACAAGAGTAGTAATTAGGTTAACACTGCTTCTCCCTACTGATTCTCTTCTATTTACTTGTTTTGTTATTTACTTTTATTAGTCAATTAATCTCTATTATCATAAACCCCCTTTTTACTAGTGACACTAAACTTAGATAGACTCCAAACGCATAGCTCTTGGGACGATCTCTGCTTTACCAACTAGCTATACCTCACACGACCGGGTACACTACCCGATAGTGCATTAGGTATACCTTAGGTAAACGAGCAACTTTATAAATATTAAAACCTGGTCGGTAAAACCTGCATCATAAACACAGTTGCTCGACGACATCAGGCTGAATAAAGTTATGTGTGCTACCATTGTCAATGAGTACATGGACATCCTTCTTACCTATCGTTCCCTAAAGTTGGAGTGAACGCGGACTTCCGTGACCAATAAGTGAGTTAAGAATGGATATGTCACCGCTCTCGACCGCCTCGTCTCCTCCATCATTGGTCGCGACTACCTGGTCATCCTCCTCCTCAGTCATGAGTAACAAAAACTTTCCTGGACACTTATGCCCCCGTGCCCATTGATTATCACAATTAAAACATAATCCTTTGCTTAGACAGTCTTGTCGCTCAGCGGGGGTGATAACGCTCTTATTATAACATATTTATCCCATCGATTATATATTATATATATTATATTATAAAGAATATTATGTTATTTGTGTAGATTTGGTACTAATCTGGTTGCAGGATTGATCGAGAGAAGGAAGTTAAGAATATTACTTAAGGGACGATAAAGTAACAACAACAATAAGAGGAAGGACTTGGAATGGAAATACAAATATAAAAGACCCAAGTACGCCGGTCTTAGGACTGTATGTGGCGTACTTGCTTGGCGGGTAAATGAGATTGAATCTACACGAAGTACGACGTACTTTCTATGAAGTACATCGCACTTATCTTATCAGTTACAAAGCAGAGTTAATACTTGCTTTCATTGTGAGGCCGATCATTTGTACTCAATTACTGAGCTCTGGAGTTAAACTAGGTCACAAGGACTTATAAAACGCAGTGAACGAAACCAGAAGAAAAGGGGGTAACAAGTAAGAAAAGTATCAAAGGGTTACTAAGGTGGTATTGGTGAACTCATACCAAGTTCACCATATCAAGGTCGAGTTCGTGATCCAAGTACTGTGACAGAGGCTAGGAGAAGGAGTCGAGTCGAGTTTTCTCTGTGGAAACTAATTGTTCTCTCGTTGTAATCACTTTGGTACAATTCTACGTTTTATATAAATTATATTATGAAGTTTATGAAATCTATGTTGAATGATATGTGTTTTGTTACTGAAATAATGGAGTAGTAGTTCCTATGTCTATTTGGGTGATGTAGTCATATGGTTGTTAACATTTACATGTATGCTTGCTATTGATACTATGCATAAGTTTAGTTGATAAGATGATGATTGGATCATTGTTGAATGTTTGATGTATCTCTGTGGTAGAAGTAGGTCAAAAGGGTCTACTACTTTGATATTATTTCAAGGTGTTTGTCTATGGAAACTTGGTGTTTACCTTGTAGAAATTGGTTGACAAAACATTTATCAACCCATTCATAATCTTGTTTAATGCCTTATCTCATGTCTAACGAATTTGAGGAGGAAATTGGCTTATGTATACTTCTGTTATGCACCATCCTTAATGCATTTGATATATTGAGAATTATAGGTCGAAAGGGATTCTTAATATGTTGGATAGTTATTTGTAGGAGTGATCACCAGTCATCTCTTGCTTATATATCTTGTTCATGATTGCTTGCTTGTCATTTACATGTTTACTTCCATGTTTCTCAGCCTAAATAAACATAACCTTTAATCATATTAATAAACAATCTAAACTACTAGTCTTTGGATAAGTGACAATCTATGGACTATACTTTGACACAATTGCTAACTTGGCTATTCTACAATCTCTTGGGACGACCTGGTCTTACCTAAAACCTTTACTATAAACGGGGGTTATACTTTACCCGTGTGTTTTATATATTGAGAAATTGGTGAAATTAGTATTATAAATTTAAAGCTTTTGAAACACATCAGGGGGAAATCCACTTGATGGCAAGTGGTTTGGAAGTTCCAACAGGGCTTGGCAACAAGGGTGGTTTAGTTGTACTAACCGTCGTCGAAGGTCCACCAACACGAGACAATGACTGCTTATGGTTTCCCACAGTGGTCACAGTCCGACTCGTGATACCCGATGCCGGAGCAGTTTGATCCTCCAAATGAGCCTCGGTGATCCGAGCCAATGTAAACGCATCGCCCATTGTAGTTGGTTTCGACACCAACAACTCTCGCTGTAAGTGAATTTTAAGTCCAGAAACATAGAAAGAAATAAGCAAAGATTCTGGTATATCCGTAACCCTGTTCATTAGTTTTTCAAACTCGCGTTGTAATCTTCAACCGTACCTGTTTGTAACAGTTTCGACAACGCCCCTTGCGGATCTTCATATTTTGATGGCCCAAAACGATTTTTAACACTCTCCACAAATCTATCCCAATTGGTAATCAAACCGTTATGTGTCATCCATCGAAACCACTTCGCCGCCGCATCTTCTAAATTAAACTCCACAATCCTCAAGCGTTGATCAGCAGGAGTATGAAGCAACAAAAAGTATTCATTGATGGCAAAGATCCAACTATCTGGATCGTTTCCTAAAAACTTAGGAACATCCAACCGCATAGACCGCGGTAACAACGATCCTTGATCACCACCTGCCCCAGTGCGAGCCTGAAGTAACCCCTGAGTAACTTGCAATTCAGACCTTAATAACTCAATTTGTTCCTGAAAAGCTGCAGCCTGCTGTTGTGCGCGCAAGTTAGCCGCATCAGCATGCTCTTTAAGCAATAATCGAATGGTATTTTCTTCCATGAGATCAATGAAAGCACCAATTGATACGATTTGACTCGTACCAAGGTAGCACCACTATAGTGTGTGCAAGCTCCTAAGAAAAAGACGAGAAGACCAGAGAATTATTTGACACAAAAACTGACTTTCATTAATGCCTGACGTGGTATAAATAGATAAACACTAACTTGTATCACAAGTCGATTACAAATTAGATTCTAGAACAATGACACTTTCCTAATGAAACACAAAAGACAGACTTTCCTAAACAAACAAATAAACTTAACGTTAGATAAATGGGTTAGACAAGTCCTAGCCCATTACGAACTCCTCATGCCAACCCGGTGCTTTCCTGGACCGCTTGCCACGACCTAGCCCACTATCATTCGTGGGTGTAACACTAATTCCAATTTAATCTTAAATTTTATCGACTCTCACTTTCTCCACAAAGAAACACGGACCCAGGTTGATACTATACAACATCGCCGCTATGAGCGGGTAATCGTCTATCTCTACTACTTATAAAGAGTATGTTCATTCTAAAAACTTACAGTGACTTAAAATTGAGTAATGTTAGTTGACTATCATACCATTGATTAAAAATACTAACAACATGTACTAGTAAATTAATATTTGAAACATTGTTTAATCCTTAAAATTTTACATTTTTTTGTTTCTAACTCATAGACTTTTTCTTCGCGATGACTACAAATTAAACCCGTAAGTTTTGCATCAAGGGTTAAACCAAGATCACAATTTCACAAGTATAATTTAACTTTCTATCATCGTAATATACCGACTACCACTTATATATTGCCTTAGCATCGCGCGGTTACACTACTATTTCTATATATATTGCTTAAATTTATTCCTTAAATTATCGTCATCCATAAATTTATTGTCACGAGAGATGTAACTGAAAAATATTGCACGCCTAAAAGTTTTTTTATAGTACAGTAGACAATAAACAACCACCCAAACACCCCCTTAAGAAACGTATAATAAGTTTCAACTCGTATTCAATTGGGGATTTTATTCAAACCCTGAATTTCATTACTCAAACCCTAAATAAATAAATTCAAAATTAGCCTCCGTAAAGATGTAATCAACAACAGGGTTTTTATATATTTTTTAAAAAAAAGTTAGGGTTTGGTATTTGAAGAAGAATATGAAAGGACGAACAAAAGTTGTGGTACGGCACTTGCCACATAGTATTTCTGAATCGTTGTTAAGGGAGCAGATTGATACCCGGTTTTCGGGCCGGTATAACTCATTCGCTTTTCGCTCTGCAAAGAATAGGTTGTTGTTTATTTTGAAACTGTAATTTTAAAGTATGAATTTATATAGTTGAATTGTTTAGTTTATGTTATATGGTATTTGATTGCGCTTGTTTACTGTAAGCTTTAGCCTGTGCGGAAATGTGTTTACTTTTGGTATTAGTGTTCGGTGCGTATTTGTGGAGATTAGCATTGAAGCAAGAGAATTTTTAAGTTATTTGTGTCAATGCTTAGCGGTTTTGTATATAATCTAAGGTAGAATGAATTTTGAGAAATATTAGCAAGGTGACTTGTTATTTCCTGTTTGGTTGTTAAATTAGTTTGTGTGGCGTTGTTGGGGACTTGGGGTTGGCAACTTGTAACTAGTAACGTTTCTCTGATAGAGGCATCTTGGCATCCTTGGTTTTGCTTGCTTAGCTCTTGAACGTGAAGTATTACTAGATTACGTAGAACAATTGTCAAAAAACATTATCAGTAGTGCCAATAGGAGCGTATGAAGCTAAATACACAGATTTTTTTATTTTAAGAGGAGGAAAATATCCATAAGGATGAAGTACCTTTTTTCTTTGTAGTTCTTAAGGTTCCCATGTTTATGTTGTTGTGGTTTATGACATCTCTCGATTGTTCATTCTTGGTTGATGACGTCATAATAGAGACAGTTTGAATGGACATTGAAATTTTATAGCGTTGATATGATAGCATGGCTTTATAGAACATTATCATCACTTCTGATAGGAGCATCTTATTAGAAAAGGAATAAGTAGAAGGGAAAATGTCTGTAGAAGGGAAACAATGTCCGTAGAAGGGAAAATCTTTGGCGTCGACTGAGCTTGCCATCAAAATATCCAATACTGTTTATGGAAATTGGATGAGAATTGATACACACTTCTTCATATTTAGAGAAATTGGCAAGTCTGGTGGTAGCCATATTACCCCAAGAGTTGATGAGTGATACAAAACTTTCCCCAGGGAACGGATGTTGCATTCAAACTCTTCTTTTTGTTGACATTTCATTATTGCTGTAACAACGTATCTTTGCAAATGACGTGTACCTTCGCAAATGTCATATCCATTGATGAGCCATGATCAAAATAGACTTTTAGATAGTATAACGATTTTTAAAATACATGCAGAAATCAACACAAAATGTTTTAACGAAGTATCCTGACCTAGGACAAAGGGTTATTTCCAGTTTTTCTTGGAGTTGCCAAAGGACGATAGCATCCACTAGAGTTATAGTAAGTCTCTATCAGGGAACAAAAGTGCCATTCAGATGACCTTTACGTTTCCCTCTATTCTATCAAGTTCTTGTTACGATTGGGATGGCAAGCATCTCAATTGAGGCAAAGTCAGATTGGATCACGGAATCCTAGATCTTGAAGTGAACTTAGATTACAGGTGTGAAAACTGAATCTTCATCAACCATTGGAAAAAGGAGCATTTCAATCTAGGATAGCTAACATCGTTTCTGAGGTTTTTTAAAACTCCCTAAATAAACACCTCCATGTGGAGTTTATATGCCTCTATATTGTGGCTCGATTTAGACACTCTTTGGGGGATGTAAAATGTGTATTGAGTTCATGTATATAATATTTTGATATTATTTATATAAAGGTTAAGATTACTTGATATAAATGGTGAACACAAATTATTTAATAGCATGGTCACAATGTTACGTGCATCAGAATGAGGAAGTACCTTTGATACAGTATCAATAAAGGCCTTTGATGATACCGTGGCACACTATGAATAATTATTTAAAATGTCTCTCGGTTTTGTAGTCAGAGTACCTTCCTGGCCTCCTTTAGCTTTTGCATACTTCATAATATATGTGGTGGTTTTGTTCAGTTAGCATCTTCAAGCCAAGTTAGAAACAAGGTGTTTGATTAGCCTGGGTTGGATGCTCTTTAAAAACTGTGTGTTGTGTGTGATTTAGGCACCTAAGGATTTAAGAGTCTATTTACACTAAGTGTACAACATTGACAAAAATAAGAGATGCATGTTCTTGATGATGCAGTTAGCAACTTAGCATAGACATCTACTTCTTAGAATATTAAAAAGTAAGACGTCAGAATGAAACTTTTCTTCTACTTTCTATTCCGTGTGGTATGCTGTTTTCCAGCTCCAAGAGAAGTTAGAAATCGTATGTGAGTTAGCTTTTGTCTAGCTCCATAAAGGATGTTTTTAATGCTCCCTGTTTGCTATATGTGATTTTGTTCATGCTATGGTTTTGGTGCTCCTAAGAGATGTAAAGTTGCATTCATACTCTTCTTTGCATCTTTGTTTTAAAGAGTGTCATAGTCATCTTAATAGCTATATCCATGAGCTCTCTCTGAGCCTCCTACTTAGGGACACACTGTCGTCGTGCATGTCTCAGTTAGTTTTGGAACTAAGAACAACATAAGAATTCTTATAACATGTCAAAGCATCCCCTTTTGGATATGGTTTTAATCATTTTCACTGAACGCCTTTACAGTCTGAAGTGTCAATCCTATGCGAGAGTCTACATCGACTTTAAGCAACCTGAGGATGTCCTTGAGTTTGCAGAGTTCTTTGATGGACATGTGTTTGTCAATGAGAAAGGTAATATCAGTCATCTATTACGAGGTCAAATGTCATCAGTCTTTTTGCTAGTTCTTTTGACATTTGTTCACTTGAGTTGTAACATAAATAGGATTTCTGAAGCTCTGTTTTTACATCCAAGTATTCAAAAAGCAAATCAAAACCAATTTCATGCTGGCAGTTACCTAAAACTTATAGTTCCTACTTTTCTTTGCTAAATTTGGTTCCATCAATCGAGAAGTATTTCTAATCTTTGTAACTTATCTCAGGAACCCAGTTCAAAACTATTGTTGAATACGCGCCTTCACAGCGTGTTCCAAAGCAATGGTCTAAGAAAGATGGACGTGAAGGAACTATAGATAAAGGTATCAAAGATTTTTTTCCTAGCTGGCTAAGATGTTTACTCTTCTTGCTAAATGACTCAATATATCGTTTATCTTCTATAATGAGCTTTCTGATAAACTTATAGATCCTGAATATCTTGAATTTGTCGAATTACTTGCAAAGCCTGTCGAGAATCTTCCTAGTGCGGAGATACAGTTGGAGAGAAAGGAAGCCGAACGAGCGGGTTAGTCCTGAAGCTTGTTCAATATGTGGGCTCATCCAATGAGCTTACACTTGATTATTAGAAATGGAAAAATTATGTGTAACTGGGTTATTATAACGCCCTTTCATTTTCTTGCCTTTTGTTTTTAAGGTACTGCTAAGGAAGGCCCTATAATTACTCCTTTAATGAATTTTATTCTCCAGAAAAGAGCTGCCAAGGGGGGACCTCGGGTAGGATTATTACTTCTCAAGTAGCCAGTATATTTAATTAACATATGCAACTTATAGCTATGATTAACAGAAAGCTTAGGACCATTGCAAGATGTGGAAATATTTTGTTGTTTATGGTAAAAGTCATTTGAAAGATCTAAAACTCTCAGATAGATGCTAGATATGTTTGCTGCTCCTTGAGTCTCCTTTTTAGCATCTAGCTATTATAGTAATTTTGAAATTTCACGATAATTATTTTTTGCCATGGAGACTTTCTGAGGTTTTTTTCTGAGAAATAAAAGAGATGTTCCAGGTAAAGCGGTCCACACCTCAAGGTTATCCTACTAGACTCATGACCAGGCCTTAGCAGTTTTATGTTTTAACTGTCACCAAAGCTGATTAATGCGTACATATTTATTGTTTAGTAGTATGTACGAATTGTGGTGCCCTTGACAACCAAAGCTACCAATGGTGGTGATAAAAATGCTACAAATCTGGATGTGCATCATGAGGCTAAGAGATGTATTTAGCTGCATTCAATTGAACTATAAAGAAGCAGACCTTCTGTACGATGACATTGTGATTCAGACCGTGTGTACCGTAGCCCAACCAAGTATATGAAACAGAAACCAAAATCCAACATATACATGCTTATAATTTTGACATTGATTTACTAATTTAATTGAGAGAGGATGAAGATTGATTGGTTGTACTTATATTATAAACTGGAAAATGCATGTACTCTATGCGTTTAATCATGACTCTGAAATGAGTCCAATTCGCTTTCTCATGCATTCAGTTATTCAATGTTACATGTGCTCATCCTTATTGTGTTCGTTGACCTTTTTTAGAGGTCCTTGCTAAATGGGAGATTGGCGAGGACCATTGGTGCATCCTCTTCAAGTCCGAGTTCTGCTGTACCGAGACGTGGTTCTGAAAGGAGGAGGGCACCGACCACCATGGTAATCATGTTTTTGCATATATTATTATATAAGGTTTAATTAATGATGAACTTTAACACTTGCTATGCTTAGTCTTGTTACTTTTTTACCCTATCTATGCCGAATTATAAAGCATGAATATCCGGACCAAGTAAAGACACAATGTCAACCATTGGATCACTTTCATCTTGAATTATATTATAATCTAAAACATTTATAATCCCAACATATTCTCAACCCCACCCAAGTTATTTTCATCCAACCCTTCAGTTCAAACCCTGCGCTATAATCTTACATCACTTTTTTCACGATACATCATCTTCTTCATTCTCTCTTACACCACCACTATCCCCCTCACTTACATCATTGAACCGTCATCCACTGCCGAAAACCGCTGACTGCTACAAAAAATTAAAAAAAAAAAAAACGCAAAACAGTAAACAAGTTGTCAGAAATTATTCGTCCCGCTGTTTTGCGTGGGTACCATGCCAATAAGTCATAACGTAGTTTTGTTTATAATAATTGGTATGCTCACTTGCAGCTATAAACATGATAGGTGTTGGATTTTTCAAAGTTTACTTTTTAGGAAGATTGCGAATACTAATATGACGATTATAAGTTGCTTTTTAGAAGGCTCAAGTTACCTCTGCTTCTGTTTCTTGATGCATTGTGATATAGAGAATAAACTATTTAGTATTATGGAATAGAAAACCTGCTCCCATAGTCCCATCATACCTTCTTGTCCTTCTACTTCTCTTGTGACTGTGAAACCCTTTCTGATTTATACCAGTTGAAGATTTTTCTTGACAGCTAGGCAATGGGTAAGTATTACCAGGCAATAACCTATAATCTCAAAATGCTGTGGAGCTTGATAGTATGAGTCATTAGCATGCGTTGCATACACCTTTGACTTTCCCCCATGAATAGTTCTTGCTGTTCTGGTAAACAGTTTGGTTCGCTGTTGAAAGCATCAAATGCAGCCATCATTATCAAATATGCATAAGCATTCATGTTTTTCAACTAGGATAAATTCTTATTATTCATTCTCTGTATTCTCTATGACTGATCAAAGTTTTAATGGATGCTGTGGATCTTCAAATATTTAGCTATTTCTGATGTTCTAATTTATGTTGTTATTAAACTTATATGTTATTTTATCAGATAGGAAATATGACAATTTGCTACTCCCTGTTCACTCATTGCACAGATATGTATAATTTCTTGTTCTTTTCCTCATTGACAGTATGTCCCACGGGATAATGGGATAGGCAGAAATGGTAAAGAGAAGTCGACTTATGTTCAGGTCCATAAACGCGATGATCAATTGGTTTCTGAGAAGCCTGTTGGTTCTTCTGCTGCGTCTGGTAGTGTGGTACTAGATGAAGGACGGGGTACTGCTCATCACTATATTTATTTTTATTCCACAATTGATTGTCAGAATTGGGTCACATTATTATTGTGTGCTCTGTTTATGTACATTGATTTAATACATATACCTATACTCAATTGCCAAAAAAACATTCATGTTTACCGTACATATATGTATTCTTGTAAATTGATGCTAATATATAGGAACACGTGGATATATTCACATTTTTAACACGTGTAGGCCCATTTACCCTTATATGAGTTCATGCCTGTATACTTTCATGCTTTTCGGCTTCTACGGCTTATATGTCTAATGTCTCTATGGCCTCAATTCTTATATTTCGTACATGTATGTTTGGCTTTATTCCCTATCTTTCGGTATGCTATTGTGCTTTTAATGTCTATATCTGCTTTTGCTTTATATTTCTTATATGGGCCCTTTTGTAATTAGGGCTCTATATGCACATAAATTTATATTTCTTTATATGCTTGCCAGCTATTATGATTTTATGTCTTTATGCATTTATGCTTATGCATGTTTTTATGTTGCTAGTTCCATATGCCACATGACCACACATGAATTTTCATATACACACAACCACACACTCTTGCCTGAGGTCTTTTTGGAAGAGTCCCTTTACCCTCGGGTAGGGGTGTGGCTGTTTAGATCATACTTCCCCCATACCCTGGCGGGATTGGGTGTACATTACATATTTTTTTAATTTTTTGCATGTACTTGCACATATATAATGGCATTACTTATAGCAAAAAAGCATGTTAGGAGTCGGTATAGCAATTATGACCTAATAACACTCCCCTGTTTCTAAACCTCAACCAATAGTACATCTACCTCTTACAATAATAGTATTTGGCGCTCCTATCTAAGAACTTCAAAGTTCAGTTATCGGGTTTTTTTCTTCAAAACATCTTATGAATTTAACCCAAAAACTTTGAGCGTGTATGCCAAAAGGTGTTATTTATCGACAAAGGGTGCATTCTAGCTATTATGTAATTAGATATATTATCACAAGTCTTGAGTCCATTCTCTACACTTAATAAAATAAAAGTAAGCCATATTCGTTCTTAAACAAAGTTTTTGTGTGCCTCCCATTTCTTCTGGTTAAAATATGCGCACATCAATGCACAAATTGCACATCTTAGAGTAGGATTTTGCATCATGGTGTCTGATGCATTAATTGCTTTTGTCGCATTATGGAATTAGGCTATTTTAAGAAAAAAATTACTAAGGAGAGCAAGCTCATACAGTTCAAGGTAATCTTTTGTTACATATATTTATTGACATATACTTCCATTTATCTTGGAAAATGGCACTTGGCTAGCTGGGCTCATTTTGGTGTTGACGCAATTCTTTTGTTATGGCTAGTGATTATTATGCTTCTAATATTATTTGAAAGATGTTCCTTTATAATTATAACAAAAGATGATAATCTCTTACATTTGTGAGTGCCTTACAGGCTGTTACAAGGGGGGACATGTAGTGTCGAAAGAAGCTAGGCAAAATAAATCTTTGTCAACTATAATATGGCATAGCATGTTAAAAGAAGCAAGTCAACATGAACCATCAGTTAGTTAATAATATAAGGACTATTTGCAAGGATGAAACTTGGACTTTACAACATATGCTTACGCATTAGTTTTTTTTCCTAGAGTTCCTTCATCATCTCGGAATGACATGCCTTCGTATTAGTCTTTCCTACACCCAAAGATATATATGATATTTGTAAAACGCAAGTTATCTTTACGTATATGTGAAGATAGATCTAAACATTCTTCACGTGAGAGATGGCAACTAAGCTTCTGTTTTCCCCGCACAGTTATGAGTGTGTTAGTCCTCTACTTTCAGTATTTTCTATGTTTGCTTATTCTAACACTAAGCTTTGTTTGTTGTACTCTTTCATCATAACTTACAGTATCATATAAGTGTTTCCACACAAGTGGACAAGTTTTAGTTAACATGTTTCCTATATGTTTTATCAATACATACAGAGAGAAACATCTTAACAGCCCGTTAATTTGTGCAGGTGCTTCTGATATTGGGAAGAAGAAAATTCTGCTCTTGAAGGGAAAGGAGAAGGAAATTCCCCATGTAAGTCTTGATTTTTTTGGTCCTTTTCTCGGGATAAATGTGTTAATCTTCATAAATGGGATTTCATATCATTCCTAGATCCATCTTTTGTGCTTGAAACATACTTTTTATACTTTTGTCATTCGCATTTCAGTTGACCAGTGGCTTATCTTCACAGCAGAGCTCATCATCTGTTAAATTATCCGGTTCTGGTGTTCCTAAACAGAACCAGCAGCGAGAGGCTAGTGGACGAATCATTAGAAGCATCCTTGTCAACAAGGACGCACGTCAAAGTCGTTCTGAACAACAGAACCAGGCTCCAAACCGGGATATGGACAGAAGACCACCTAGATATTCAAATGTTCCTCCACTTTTGAAGGACTCAAACAGTTTGCCAGATGATAAGGTTTCTGGCCATGATGTGCATGGCTTCTACAGTGAGAAGCAGGATAAGCGTACTAGAAACAAGGACAGACCCGATCGTGGTGTGTGGACCCCCCTTAGGCGTTCTGATGGATCACATGCGAGTGATGAATCTCTTTCATCTTTGAATTCTCAATCTACACTAGTACCACCAGATTCTGCAGAAGGTGTGGTAATTGCATGACTAATGTTAGCGTGATACTTATAATAAACAGTTGGTAGTTGTGGCAAGTCGAAACAGTCAACGGACACAGTTTCTTCATATTTTTTAACTATATAGTAAATAGTTAATAAGCTAGTTTTTTTAACTATATAGTAAACTTATTCTAATTAGGAGGTTGTAAACTTAAAGTATATGCTTGTTTAGAATACAAAACAACCTAGAATCCCTTCTATAAGTTAGCAGATTGACATGGCCACCTCTTAGAATAAGTTAAATTTAACCAAGTGGATATACTGTTCTTGCCTCTTTTCTATGTTTGTGTGACGTGTCCTTTTTCCTTTCTTTCTTACCAAAAAATTATATCAAATGAATTTGACTCCGCAGGGACTCAAAAAGAGGGGAAGTATGACCTATCAAATACAAGGGGTTGGGATTTTAAACCCATCGGAAGTGGACGTGGTGGTAATTTCTCAGTTGATAACGGTTAGTGTCCCTTGTGAAAGCTAAAAGCATTATACTTGTAATGAAATGCCCATACATGCATGAGATATTAACTTATAAGGAAGACATATATCTATACAAGCTTAGGATCCAATAAGACACTAGTTATGCCTCTAAGTGTGTGAAGCAACCTGATTCAAGAAATTTGTAATTCAGATTCACAAAATTGTCAACCAAAGTTACAAAATTAGTGAATTAGTTTGCTTCTCAGTTTCTCACCACGTATATCTAATTTCTAATTTGATCCTGATTGTATTATATATATTTGTTAGCTTGAATTGATAGGATATACTTAAACCTTGTAGTAGGAAAATGTGAAACGGTTGAAAAATAGTAAAATGCAAGATTTTCCATGCTGTCTGTGACATTAGATTAATATGTAGGCTCCTATAAACATGGTGGTCGCCGGGGACCATCTTACAATGATACTAAGGATGCAGCAGCAGATGGCTCTCCGAATTTAAGTGAGGGAAAACTCTTAAAAAGAGTTTCTACTGGCTACAGTTCTCATGAGGTCTGCTTTGAATTTTGAGGCCACACAGTTTATGCATTTGCTTTTTTTTAATTATGCCTAATTTAGTTATATTCGAATGCAATGCAGAAACAGGTCTGGGTTCAGAAGTCAAGTTCTGGTTCGTAGTCATTAAGGTAATCTTTTCTCATATCCTTTTAAATCAGTCATCATTTGTGAATTTGAATATGAAAGAAATCTCTATTCACTGGAGTGACCATAAATTGTTATACTTAAAAATCTACTTGTAGAAAAATAATAATCTTTTTCTTATAGCATGTAATATGTTTTATGCTCGCCTATGTGACCTGGGAATTATTACTCCTTCTGTTCCATATGATATCAGTATTTGACTGGGCAAATAGATTATTTGAAGTCTTTCTAAAACTTGTTGACCAAAAATAAAATGTCTCCAGTATCTTGCAAAAAAAGAAATGTTGCATAAATTAATTGTACTTTTTAGTTAAATGTTAAAAAGAAAAGAAAAGAACTATATTTTATTTATGTTAATTTTTATATAACCTCTGATACAGTGGTGTCAAATTTCAACCCATTTATTGGTGTGTCTATTTGGGTTGAGTTTATCTCAAATGGGTCAGATAAAATGGATGTAACTGGTTGAAATCGTTCAAAGTCTATTCTAATGCATACAACATTCTAATGAGGTTTGTTCAAGGATCTAGATTATATTTGTAAGGGAGTAATATGTTTCTTAAATTATAACCAACACATTATTTGGTTATAGAGAGTATTAACATGCGGATAAATTTTTTGTGGAAACGGGTCAACCCAACCGGCCTTCTTGTTTCAACCTCTACTTAGAAATAGATTCATTTAACCCAACAACGTTGAACCATTTCTATGCTGTCAAATTCCCGTTTTGTTTTCTTGTCTAAACTGAACTGATTCTTTATTATTGTTGATTTGTAGCTGAGTGAAAACATCGATATTTTACAGTATTGGATTTGGGAGCCGAGGAAGGTTTCTTATGCATTCATGATCCCGTCTGAAGCAAAAAAAGAAAGGACCATGAAGTGAAGACTTTATATGCAAGACCCTAAGGGTAGAACAAAGATTCTACCCTACATACAAAAGGTACAGGGAAAGGAAAGCGGAAACAGGAACTGAAGTGATGTGTTTTTTTTCTCGAATGAAAAAAATCTCCCTTTTATCGGGAGGCTGCGTGCCACCAAAGCTATGGTTATCCTGTGAATGTTCTTCACCTGGCTTTGGCTGGTGGTCTTTATATAGGTGAACTTTACGGTTCTAAGATTGACTGTAAATACTAACGTGAAATGGTGTGTGGCCTCCTGATATATGCACATAGAATAGAGAGATGAGCATATCTTTATGGTGTTCTGTAACTGTGATTTGCCATGAGCATATGCCATGCCACAAAGCTTTTGTGGTTTGGCTTTTGTTACATGAAGTAAATGATGATGTTGGTGTTGACAACTCTTGTTCTTTTCCGTCGTTTTTATATACTAGACGGCAACATTTTTTTTCCTCTCATCATTTTCAATACAAGACGAGGTTGTTAGAATGAGATAGTGGTTTTTTGTTGGCAACTCTTGCTCAAGTACCTTATATAACTGGGACCTAAATAGATTGTGAGATGATTTGCATACTCCATTTTGTTATTTGTACACTCCATAGTACAAGCAGATAAAGCAGGATGTTGATACTGTACAAGTATTTAGTGCAGAGTGTCTCAATCAATTGTGAGTGTGAATAGATTAGGTCCTAGTTATGTGCTCACACACTAAACCATACATTCTTTAAAATTTCATTTTAGATTAGGATTTTTTTATTTATTTATTTATTTATTTTTTAATTTTAGATTTGATTATAGATTTTATTATGATACAACGTTGTTTTATTACACTCATGTACAAGAAAAAAAGGACCCGAAGTAAACGCATTTTTTTTTAATATTAATATAAAATTAATATTGACCAAATTGAGTTATATTTTACTTTTATTGATAAATAAAAGCATTTAAGTACAATACAAAGATAGAAATGGACAACAATATTGTTATTGTTATATGTTTTTATCACAAAAACTTTAAAAAATATGGATTATTTAATGG
The DNA here is from genome assembly GCA_014162995.1 of Artemisia annua. Lineage (NCBI taxonomy): Eukaryota > Viridiplantae > Streptophyta > Magnoliopsida > Asterales > Asteraceae > Artemisia > Artemisia annua. The sequence continues at coordinate 60,402 of LBNU01002693.1, read as the reverse complement.
AATAATGAAGAAAAGATATAGAAGTGAGTTATAGTTGTGTGGCCAAGTGAATGGGCGCGTGGCCATTTTGAAACAACAACCACCTTAACAAACAAAACCAACCAATCACTTCAAATTCACCAAATCTTTGCTTATTTCTGTTTCTGTCTATGTTTTGTTAATGGCTGCTTCTTTAGGAACCTTCTTCTTCCAACCTGCTACTACATTTCATTCTACTTGTTTCAGTAAACATAGTAGTACTAGTAGTAAATTTAGTTACAGTTTCACTAAACAACAACGTAAAAGTAGTAGTTCTTGTATAGTTTTGGCGCGAACGTCTTCTAATGTTACTGAGGAGGCTGCTTCCTCCTCATCTTCTTCTACAGTTACACAAACCAAATCATTCCCAGGTCCGTCTTATATAGATTTTATCATTCTACATTTTGTATCTCACATACAAGTTTTAGGATTAGATGGTTTGAGTCTGTGTGGCGATTGGTTCAAACTCTGTGGATTAGTAGGCTAAAACGTTGGAAACTATGGTTACCAAAAAA
>LBNU01002693.1:48734-59530 GCA_014162995.1 Artemisia annua | reverse complement strand
TTTTTTTTTTTTTTTTTTTTTTTTTTTTTTTTTTTTTTTTTTTTTTTTTTTTTCAATGACATATCAGGACTTGGAGACCTATGCTGGCCCGAATGCTGTGCTGGATTGGCGAAAACTTCTTGTTAGTGGTTTTTCACTTTGTTTTTCTACATTTGTTTGAATGCCCTTGTGTCGCTCGACAGTTAGTATTATTTGCATTATCACTAAATCATGCTCACATTTAATGCAATGATGATAAATCAAGAGATTCTTTTGATCTTATAAGTGGAGTTCAGTATTATGTTGTTCCTCTGTATCGGTCAACTATAAGTGATAACTTTTTTTAAACAGGATTCAATACTTCCATTATCTGCAGCTGCAATGGCTTTACCTCCTTTATCAATCCGAGGTGACTTGGGTGTTCTTTCGACTGCTGGAGCAAGATATGCTCTCTCACTTCTAAAATCATTTGCACAAATGGGGCCTCAAGGCGCTCTTGGTGCTACAAAGCTTTTGCGACCTTTTTCAGAAGTCGTTGATTCTTTAGGATTGAAAGATCCTTTCATCAGGAATTGGATCGATCTTTTGTCTTTCTTGCTCGCCGGAGTAAAATCTGATGGCATACTTTCAGCAGAAATGGTATGTACACAAGTTTTGTTGGGATCTAAATTTGAGTATAGCATCTTCATAAAGACATAATGAAGTTGGTCCCTTCATTTTTCATTTCATAATGTGTTTTGTGTCATATTTGACACATGGCTTTAAGGCTTCTGATGTTGTACTTATATTATCATATTTGCAGATTTACATGTTTGCAGAATGGTATAAACCAGGTTGTAGTTTAGAGTACCCTCTTGGGGGAAGTGGAGCCCTTGTTGATGCTCTTGTTCGTGGTTTACAAAAATTTGGTGGTCGAATCGCTCTGAGAAGTCATGTTGAAAATATAGTTGTTGAGAATGGCCGAGCAGTTGGAGTCAAGCTACGAAGTGGCCAAGTGAGTATAACTACTCATACTTATTCCTAGAGATCGATAATGGGTAAAAAACGTCTAGTCAAACGGGTCATTTTTTACAGGTCGGTTGACCCGAAACACTCTTCTATTTTATTTTTTATTTTTTCCAAAAAAGTTACATAATGTTAATAATAATCCAACTATTATACTTGGGTGAATTTCAATCCATTTGACTCGTTTCCTTTAGAGTTATTTTCTTATTATACTTGTTTGACCTGTCATAGGTAATACATAACCTTGATCAACCCATTCACAAGTAATATGGGTTGAAATATCCACATCTTCTCTATCCCTACGCATTTAGTTTGATGCTTTACTTAATATAAATTATTGTGATGTTGCAGTTTGTGCGTGCAAAAAAAGCTGTTGTAAGCAATGCATCCATGTGGGACACTCTAAAGTTACTACCTAAGGAAGCTGTTCCAAACTCGTACGAGGAAAGAATTCAGAATACGAAGCAATGCGAGTCATTTATGCATCTTCATTTGGGATTTGATGCCGAGGTGAGTTTCTCTTTTTTTAGTGTCATCTTGTGATTAGTATTTTGAGCCATTGTACTTGACACAACAAAAGAAAGACGATAGTTGGCCAAAGAATCAGAATATTATCTACCACCCGCGAAAATGCCATGTGGTACTTATTGTGGTACTTATTTAGGGGCATTTTCGTGATGCCAACATGTTTTTGGCTTGGCATGGAATAAACGAATCCGGATACTGGCATGTATAGGAAGAACCGAAGAATGATTGTCGGCATAGAAGCGTAGTGTTAAATTAAGGAATTGCTACATGACATCATGTTTGTAAAGTTATGCTATATGTTCCTCATTTCTTGTGTTATAACTTAGAACCTTGTGGTATATATGTGGCCAATGTCAAAACAATTAAACTATTGTCAGTTATCTATTTAAAACTCAATAGGAAAATTTATATAAGAGTCCTTCATAGTTGTTGTTTATACTTCTCCCTTTAGGTCCTTTCGAGCAATTAAGAAATGCAATTATTGCTTGTAAATTGTAAATATTGTGTATTTGTGCTCCAACACTGTAAGTTGGTGAATAAATCGTTTACATTTATGACCTTGGTCATTAATTGCTGCTGGATTTTATAGTTTGAGAAAATTTATCATTTGATTGCTCCTAGGTTGTTCGATAAAAGAGTAAAACCTATAGCAACCATCAATGTGACCATACTGTTTTTTGTTCTTAAAAGAGGTGGTGAAAAAATCTTTAAGAGTAAGAAAGTGTACTGACTCGTATATTTTATCTTCAAAAAGGGATCCCTGATTAGTCTGATGGGTTATATTAATGATTCAANTTAATACAAAAATAACCTTCTGGTCGTTTTAAATATGTGTTTCTTAAATCAAAATTCTCCAAACAACAGCGAGCTCGTTATATGATTTTAACAATTTTGATTAGCAAAAGCATATGCCAGCACTATCTTCTACTATCTGTTTAATCTATTACAGCTGATGATGTTATTTCGGTTACTCGAAATCACATAATCACTCTCAGAAAGCACAACCAACACCCTAAGTAATCACTATTAAAGTAACTATATAGTGAATTTCAAACAGGTTCTAATACATTTGCATACTGATTTTAGTTTCATAACTTTGACTTGTGATCTAACATTTCATATTTCTATTTTCCATTGATTCTTTATATAAAGGCCTCTAGTTATTAATTTGATTGTCAGGGTATACGGGATGACCTGGGAATTCATCATATAGTTGTAAATGATTGGAGTCGTGGAGTTGATGCTGATCAAAATGTGGTGTTGATATCTGTGCCAACTGTGCTCAGTCCTGATCTTGCTCCTCCTGGAAAGCATGTTTTACATGCGTATACCCCAGGAACTGAGCCATATGAGCTTTGGGAAGGTCTTGATCGTAGAAGCGCAGAATACAAGCAACTGAAAGCAGAAAGATCAGAGGTAGATTCACTGGCTCCTTAATCATTTTGGTTTCTCGTGCATGTAAGTTCCTTGTTTTCGTTTGAAATGAGGCTAGGAATCTAAACACTTAGTTGACATAGTAAACATGAAGTTCTCTAATTTCCACAATACTTAACTAGAAATCTGGATTTATAGATATTCTTTTGTGTAGTAATTTGTTCAGGTTTGTACTTTTGATAGAGTCTAGCTTATAAAGAGACCTCCCTTCGCTGAAAAAGTCATCGGATATTAACCATATTTTTCAACTACTAGTTGTTTACTTGTTTTGGTTACTAAGGGTAAGACTAGAATTGGGAACTAAAAATCTTAACAAAATCAGTCACATAACCAGAAAAATGTTGGTTTTCTCCTTGAAGAAGCATAAGATCCAGGAGTACTAGATTGTCGTTTATGTTCACCCAATGACCCAAGTCCGGAAGTCCCTAACCAAAAGAGGGAGTAACTTCAGACTGGCACGAGTCATTTTTGTTTTGAAGGCTAGTTGTCTTGACCCCTTCTGTCCTTGCTATTTTTATTGCCATTGTGACTTTTAAATGTCGTAAAATGTGTTGACTGCTCTGAGAGGGTAAATCAGTGATCTATTTGAAGCACTTGCCTACAGAGATGACAAAATGTGTGGCTCAAGAGGGTTGAGTAATGGGTGAAAACAGGTTCTAATCAGAAGGGAGCCTTTTAGCATGAGTAAAAACGGGTTGGCTCACCCGAGAAACACTTTGCGTCTTTTCTTTTTTTCAATCCCATAACAGATAATATTTCGAATATGATTTATATCATCACAATAATGATCTAACTTTGTGAAATTAAAAAAAAAAAATAGGAGGTTTTTTGCATTCTAAATGCATTTGGGGTAATATGTTCAAGGTTTTTCCATTTTGGTTATTGTAATAACAAAATTCCCATTTGACCCGTTAGGGGCAAAGTACGACCCAAATCAATCTGTTAACAGAAGAAGTATTATGATTCTCATGGAACTCAACAAAAAAGAAACAATGCGATTTCATAGGAGAGAAGGGATACTATTATTACCTTTTTAAAAGTTTAGTGTGTGGCCAACTTGTCATCATGCTCTAAAAACTAATTCAAATTATACCGCAGGTTATGTGGAAAGCAGTAGAGCGTTCACTTGGTCCAGGATTCAGTCGTGATAAATGTGAGGTCAAGATGGTTGGAACTCCACTAACACACCAAAGATTTCTTAGAAGGAATCGAGGGACTTACGGACCAGCAATACAAGCTGGAAAAGACTCTTTTCCTGGACACCCGACACCAATCCCACAACTCTATTGCTGCGGAGATTCCACTTTTCCGGGAATTGGAGTCCCTGCTGTTGCTGCTAGTGGTGCCATTGTCGCTAATTCATTGGTTTCTGTTGCTCAACATTCGGAACTTCTTGATGCTGTAGGTATATAGTAGCACTTGTTCATAATCTTTGTACCATATGCTTATACGAGTACTGCCTCATTGAAAGAATATAAGTGCAGCTTCTTGTACAAAACACATAACATAGAAAAACACTTTCGAAAAGAAAGATTACATTGAGAAAGTCATTGGTGAATTGTTGATATTATCAAACAAGGTTACCATGCTTTTTGTGGGTGTATAAATTGAATTTTAACGCAAATTCAGAATGTCTTGTAAAGAATGTTCCAACGCATAGCAGATATGATGCTACCATTTGTGTATGACATAGCATGGGGATATGTTTGCAAAACATTTTCAATCCTTGTTAGTTCTTACTTTGAGGAAGCACAAAAACAATGTGATAAAATACAAAGAAACAGATTTGCATGATGGACTGCTATCTAGTGAACCTGCTACTCAAGTCATATGGAATCAAAGCTAGAAAATCATTTGACTTTCAAGCCAAATTACTATCTAGCAAGTCTAGACTATTATTATTAATCTATCTTGATCAATGCATAATATCATCCTCTCTTCACTTGATTTTCATTTATCACAAAGTTCATTTATGAGTGTTAATTGTCATTAGTAGTTACAATTTTTTTAAAAAAAAACTCTAGAATTGCATCTTAAGTTCTTCTCATAAAACTACCATTAAACGCCTCACAACATTTTTTTTAAAATTTTTAACCATGATTTCCGACATTTTGGCCGACTAATTCACAGGATTTGAACCCACCGCCACACAAACTCAAACCAGGTAAAGCTCTCCCCTTTCAGGAGGTTGGCGTGGCTACTTAAGGTTGTTTGCACCTAGCAGGAATTGAACTTGAGACCTCACATATTTTAGAGTGATGGTCACAAGCCCTTGTGCCACTAGGCCACCTTTAAGTGGTAAAACATGTTGGTAATGATGACCAAAGTAAATTACAAAATTAAGTTTGTTAAAAGTATGGCCAAAAATATGCTTGTTTATTTGATGTTTTAGAATTAGGATCTCGGAACAAACCTACCACATCAAAAATGATCAATAAAGAACTGAAATGACAAATGGTAAAACTGTAGTGAAGCATATTGAAATTGAATATAAATAAATAAAGAAGGAATAATATATCGGGAGACCACCCAACTTTTATGTTTTTCTCGTATAGGCCACCTATTTTCTAAAAGTAACTTATAGGCCACCAAATTATGTATTTATTTTCGTTTACACTAATTTCGGCCAAATTTAATTCGGATAATTATCAAACGACAAGAATAAACCTAACACTAATATATTAAACTAATACGAATAAAAAACTAGTCGTGAAATTTCAATTTTATCCTTCGAAATTACTTTTAGAGCCAGTTTGTTTGGAGGGTTTTGCTTTTAAGATTCGAATTTGAGTTAAAATACCATGTTTGGTATGAGTGCTCAGGGTTTAAAATTGGGGCTCATCCCCAAATATAAAAGGATACCCAAATCCTGTCACAATGGCCTGATTTTGTATGAAAATACCGACAAGGTCCCACTTCATTTTCTTTTTCAATTTTGAAATCGTGAAAGTTGTTAGCAACCACATATTATTTTTATTTAATTCATATATCATTTATTTTCTACTTTTATATTTTCATTTAATCAGAATATATAAATCATTAATTCTAATCCTAGCCTAACATAAAACAAACAACTTTTCAAACAATCATTCAATTACTCCCATATATTTTCTTTTTAACCTAAACCAAATTCTAATCCTATCCCAAACCCACCAACAAACCAAACGCACCCTTGATAATATAATCACACTTAAATTAATTGTATAATCGGTATTTCACATAAAACTTTTTCATTAATTGTATAGAGGTTGATTTCTTATTTATATTTTGAGTAGTGCTAGACTCACTCACAAAATTCACACAAAAAATCTACTCGCTGACGTGTCAGCGAGTGATTGATACATTTTCTAGATGTTTCTCTCCTTCTCTTATTATACTAACCACCCGTTGACACGTCAGTGAGTGGATTTTTGTGTGAATTTGTTGAGTGGTTCTAACATTTCTCATATATTTTATAGTTTTGGACATAAATTTGAATTAGTGTAAAACTAAAAGAAACATATAATTGAACATAATTGAACGGCCTGTAAATTATATCAATAAAGAATTTTGAAGGACTTGACAAAAGTAACGGCCCAAACATTAGGCTAGACACAATAAGAGACTCGACCGATTCGGTCGAGCAAGAAAACATCGGTCGTCCTTTTTGTGAGTTGTCGGTCGCGACCGATTAGAGGTAGGAAATCAAGGGAACTCGGTCTCCATCACGACCGAGTGTTACTTCTTTTTTCTTTTTGCCTTTTGATCGGTTTCATGCATTGAAAAAAAAATTATACCGTTAGTTATAGCCGTTGCATAGTAAAAGAAAATTTTACACACTATAAATACCACTTTCAAACACACCTTTCAAACATACACTTTTAAACACAATTCAAACAACAAATCAAACACAAAAAAAATGGCTTGCAAGCTTCCCCACACTGTCGAAGAAGTTCAAAACTATGTCAAAAACAAGTCGAAATAGACGACAAGGAACGACAAGATGCAATTGTCGAAGTTATAAAGAAGTTTGAGCTCGCAAAGTTACGCAAACAACGGCTGAGAACACGATACACAGAGTGCACAGACATCTCTGACGACAGAAAATTTGTGATCGACCAGTTTTTGTACAACGAATTTCGCAAAGACGCTGCTGTTGTTGAAACATTGTGGGGTTGTGTGAAGAAGATAGAGAACGAAAAATTCACCAAAATCCGTTGGAGTTTTGAGGAAAATGTGGAAGCTGCTGATGCACCACAACAAAACCAACAATTTGTGCAAGGTGCATCAAGTTCATCTGCACCAAGAGTTGTTGAGGAACAACCTCATCTGCAACAACAACAACCTCATCTTGATCACTTTCAGCTAAGTTTTGAGGAAAATGTGAAAGCTGCTGATGATGACTGGAACTCTGAGGATGAGCGGGAGCTAAGCAGGTTGGAAGCTAAGTTAGAGGAAGAGAGGTTTGCGAGCTTTGATCCTTACGACGACGGTTACGACTCCAACAACTCTCAAACCTGGGATCACCCGGATTACAATTGAAGTTTAAGTTTTTAATTTAGTATTATAATGTTTTAATTTCGTATCGTGTTGCATTTATGTTTATGTAACGTTTATATTTTTATTAATAAAAAGTTAAGTTTGTGTTAAAAGATCCCGCCTTCTATTTGAAAAGTTTAAAAATATCTCGCTTCTTATATTATCCACACGTTTTTTTAATGTAAAACTTAACGTTTATCTACACGTGTTTTTTAATTTGAATTTTAAAAGTTTAAAAGATCCCGCTCGGTTTTTAAATTTGAATTATGATTTTTAAATTTCAAAGTTCTATTATCCCCTATAAATAACACACCATACAATACTAATCTTCACACACACTCCTAAAGCATTTCACAATGAATAATCATTAGTAAATGGAAGAAGAAAGCTTGCTAGCTAACGTATGGCTTGCTGTTAGCGAATCTAGAGACCTTGTGAATGAACGTTCTTTTTGGAATGCCTTTACACAAAGGTTCAACGATCAGACTGATGGTGAGCACCGTAATAAAAATAGTATTATGGCTCGATGGAAAAGAATCAACCTTGAATGTCGTAGATATAATGATATTTACAAAGAGTTACAGCGTACAAGTGAAGACCCTTTTTGTCTCAGCAATGCAAACCGAATTTATCATGAACGCCATGGAGGAGGGACAAAATATCAACATGTGTGGTTCATTCTGATAAAACACACATCCATGGGAAACAGACAATGCGTAATGGTGTTTTATGTTAAATATTTTCCGTATCGTGTTTTATTTGTTTTCCGTATCGTGTTTTATGTCATGTGTTGTCATGTAATGTTTGCGTTTAATTTTTAGTTTTTTAATTACGTATCGTTTCGTTTATGTAATGTTTACGTTTTATTAATGAAATTAATGTTTTATTAAGTTTTTAGTTATAAAAAAAATGAACTTGGTCGCCCTTACTGGGGCACTGAATCGCCTGCAGGTCGCTGGAGAGAGAAAGCTGGCGTGGCAGAGAAAAGGAGGGGGATTGACCCTCCTTATTGTGTCTAGCCTTAGGCTGGGAGGAGTGGCAGTGACTTGCACCTTGAGTGAGCAAGTCACCATGGTGAGTTCCAAAACGGATGGTCCAAGTCACGGTGCAAGGATGAGAGAGTGGTGAGTTACTCACCAAAGTTTAAAGGCTAACAAATGTGGCCCCACTCCAAAAAGTAATTGTTTTTTATTTGTATTGTGAGTGTATGTATGTATTTAATGAGGTATATTTTTATAAAGGTGAATGAGAGTGACCAAAATTGATGTATGGTGAATGAGGGTGAGGGGAGGTAAAAGGAGATAGAAATCTGAGGTGGCGGTGAGTTAGTGACCACCACTACTTTTAGTCTTACTTCTATAGACTCCTCGAAGAGACTGGACACAGTTCCCTGATACACAAATTTAAGGATTATGTTTAAGAGATGAAAATATGCAAAATTGCTGTTAGAGCATAAGGTAGGTTAACATAGGTTAAAGTTTAACCAACTGCCAAGTCAGCGCCACATCAGATTTAACCTTTTCACCTTTATCAAAAAAAAAAAAAAAAAAAAAAAAAAAAAAAAAAAAAAAAAAAAAAAAAAAAAAAAAAAAAAAAAAAAAAAAAAAAAAAAAAACGTTATCATAACTAAACTTTAACCAAACTATTTTCAAATTCAATCCCTAAACTAAAACTAATACTTCATTTATTAAAAAAACATAACATTAATTCTAAAATATAACAATGCGAAATATAAATAAACTAAAAAAATTACAACGAAATAAAAAAATACGAAACATAGGAAATTTAAAAACATACGTATTACAAGTAGTTATTCATTGTCTTTGGAATTTTCTTGTTGTTGTTGTTGTTGTTGTTGTTGTTGTTGTTGTCGTTGAAGATGTTTCTGCCAAATATGGTCCATTAGGTCACGTTGGAGTTGAGAATGCGTTTCTTGGTCGCGTAATTCTCTTGCCATGGGACGATGGGTATCACATCTTTCGACCCACCTTTGCTGCCTCAAATGTGGTGCCGGATCCACCCACATTTCACCATACTCACGTAGTGCAAACTTTTGATCTTTTAAAATCATGTTATGCAAAATAATGCAAGTATACATAATTCTACGTATCTTGACAATTTCTAATTGATGTGCCGGTTGTTGTAATATACCTCCAACGTCCTTGAAGCACACCAAAAGCACGTTCGACATCCTTTCGTGCACTTTCTTGTTTCCTTTTAAAATAACCATGTTTTCGTCGGTCGTTGCCGAGAAGGATTTGACGAAAGTTGCCCACTGTGGGTAAATTCCATCAGCTAAGTAATATTCGTGTTCACACCTGGTTCCAATTACCATATAAGGTGCTCTTGGGCCTTCATTAGCAAGAATGTCGTCGAATAACGGAGAGTTGTCTAAATCATTAATATCGTTATTCGCCTCCGCCATCCCAAAAAATGCATGCCAAATCCATAAATCTTGCGAAGCAATAGCTTCAAGCATTATTGTTGGGTATTTTTTATCACCCCTACCAAATTGCCCTTGCCAAGCCACCGGAAAATTTTTCTACTCCCAATGCATGCAATCAATGCTATCAAGCATTCCCGAAAAACCATGTTCGTTCACATTCATGTTTTGCATAAATACTTTGAATGTCGGACCATGTTGGTTTTTTTAAATACTCCAGCATAAACAAATCCATAATGCACTCGTCAAAATTATCAAGACAATCACGTGAAGTACGCTCACCCATTTGCAAATACTCATCAAACGCATTGGGTGCGGTGCCGTACGCCAATTGGCGTATGGCGGATGTACACTTCATAAGTACACTCATACTCATTCGACCCGTATCATCGGGTCCTTTGTTAAAGAATTTAAAATGATCTGGAAGAAATTCGGATGTATAAGATTCAATACCTTCGACTATTTGTAAAATTAGTTTCCGGCTCATACGAAATCTTCTTCGAAAATTCCGGTTCGTATACTTGCAACGTTGATTGAAATAGTCGTTACGCAAACGTTCTTCGGCAAGCTCACGCTCACGAAAGATCGGGTTACTAGACAATCGAGGTTGAGCTGCTGCTAGTTCCAACTGTTGCTGATACTCGTACGAGGCAATCATAAACTCAAAATAAGTTTCGTCATCTACATCTGACCAATGCTTTGGTGATTCGTCACTTTGATTCGGATCCATTGTGAATGAATAAGGTTTTTTTTGAGTTAGAGAGGAAGTAAATAAAGTTGTGGAAGTGTGAAAAAAAGTTGTGTGTTAATTGATTATTTATAATGGTGAAAATAAAGTTTTCAAAATTTATTATTATTATTATTATTATTATTATTATTATTATTATTA